>NW_020872467.1:286101-296101 GCF_003789085.1 Penaeus vannamei
GGTGGTGGGTGGTGGTGGTGGTGTGGTGGTGTGGTGGTGGTGTGGTGGTGTGTGGTGGTGGTGGTGTGGTGTGGTGGTGGTGTGGTGGTGGTGGTGGTGGTGTGGTGGTGGTGGTGTGTGGTGGTGGTGGTGGTGGTTGGTGGTGGTGTGGTGGTGTGTGTGGTGGTTGTGGTGTGGTGGTGGTGGGGTGGTGGGTGGTGGTGGTGGTGGTGTGGTGGTGGTGTGGTGGTGGTGGTGTGGTGGTGGTAGGTGTGGGTGGTGTGGTGTGTGGTGGTGGTGGTGGTGGGTGTGGTGGTGTGGTGGTGGTGGTGGTGGTGGTGGTGTGGTGGTGGTGGTCATCATCATAATAATCCTCATCATAATAATAAAAACAAAAAACATAATAATAATTACATTAATAGTATTAACAACAATAAAAATAATAATAATAACAGTATTAATAATATCAATATTAATAATGATAATAATGAATAATAATAACAATAACAATAATAACAATAATAATAATAATAATAACAACAATAATGATGACAATATCAATAACAATAACAATAATGACAATGATAATAATGATAATGATCATAATAATAATGATAATAATAACAACAATAATAACAATAATAATAATAATATTGATAATGATGCTGATGATTGATGATGATGATGATGATGATGATGGTGATGATGATGATGATGATGATGATCATCATCATCATCATCATCATCATCATCATAATAATAATTATCCTCATCATAATAATAATAACAAAAAACATAATAATAATTACATTAATAGTATTAACAACAATATGAAAAATAATAACAACAGTATTAATAATATCAATGATAATAATGATAATAATAATAACAACAATGATGACAATATCAATAACAATAACAATAATGACAATGATAATAATAATAATGATCATAATAATGATGATAATAATACTAATAATAATATAATAATGATGATGATGATGATGATGATGAATGATGATGATGATGATGATGATGATGATGATGTGATAATAATAACAACAATAATAGTAATAACAATAATAATAATAATAATATCGATAATAATAACAATAACAATCATCATCACAAGAACAATATTAATAATAATAATGACAACAACAACAATAATAATAACAACAATAACATTAACAATTATATTAACAACAACAATGACTACAATAATAATAATAATAATAACAATAATAATAACAATAACTATAATAATCAAACAGCTATAATAAAAATGACATTGCTAATAATAATAATGACGATAATGATAACAATAGTAATAGTAATACAATAATAATAATAATAATAATAACAATAATAATAATAGGTAATTCTTTACAGTATGGGCACACATGCCAGTGACTAAGTCCCCAACTCCACATCAAAATATTTATTCATCAATTTAAGTTGCTATGACTGGCAGTAACCTTCAGGCACTACCCGAGGGGAGGGTTGATTGGGGGCTCACCCACCGGGAAACATTGTCTTCACCTCAGTATGCACAGCAAGATAGAGCTGATAGAGCTACGTGTGGACTTAGGTTGAGAGCAGCACTTTTCCTTTATCTGCAGAGTTACCATTCATGTCTGCAAATTATTTCTTGTACTAAGGACTTTTTGTAATCTATAAGAATATCATATTCAATTTGTCCTAACTTAGTGCTTCCACACCGTAAGGAAAAACCTATTATTCATAACAATAATTTATGAAAAATAAATAAATAAATAATAATAATATTAATAATAATAATCCATATGTTCAAAACAGCAATTCCCAAACTCCACACGTCACTAAATTTATTCATCAATCTAAGTTACCATGACTGGGTGACTGCCCAAGGGAAGCGTTGATGGTGGGCTCTACCCCCCAACACCCTCTGGGAAATATTGTCTTCACCTTGGTATGCACGGCAATATAAAGCAGAAGCTCGGGAGCACTGAGTGTGGGGCTTTCTGCGAACTTTTTCTTTTATTTGTGGCGCTTCCGTTGATGCCAGCAAATTACTTCTTGTATAGTACTCAGCAAGAATATCATATTCAATTTGCCATAACTTAATGCATCCATACAGTACAAATTAACCTAATAAACTAATAGCAATAGGAAAATTAACAACAGAAACATTAACAATAGTAAGATAATGAAAATGATGATAATAGAAACAAACGAAATAAAAACAATAATAATAATAATAATAATACCAATATTATTCATAATTACAACAATAACAATAATAATAATAAAAGCAGTACTATTCACAATATTAGCAGTAATAAAAAATCTATAACAATAATAATAATAATAATAATAATAATAATAATAATAATAATAATAATAATGATAATTATAAATATAATAAAAATAACAATAATAATAATAATATTATCATTATAACAACATTAATAATAGTTAAAATCATTACAATACAATGCAAACAAATAATAACAATGACATAATAACAATAAATATCATAATGAACTATGACAAAAACAGTTAAAATGATTATCTTTGGCAATATCACCTTCATCATTAGATTATTCCTATTAGCAAAAATAAATAAATCAAGAATTTTTTTTAAATTGGAGATAGGATGTACACTAAAATCATAAACAGCAGTGATCTCCATAATGCATTTGGGGCATTTATAATAAAAACAGAGTGAATATCTAAAAAGTAATGGGCAGATTTCCTACTATTTACTTCTTAAGTTGTCCCAGTTTGTTCTGCATCCATTAGAGGTTCAAAAACCTGTTCCTGGTTACTAAGTAACTATGACAAAAAAAAAAAAAAAAAAAAAAAAAAAAAAAAAAAATAATAATAAATAATAAAATAAAATAATAAATAAATAAATAACAAATAAATAAATAAAACAAACAAATAAATAAATAAATAAATAAATAAATAAACAAACAAATAACTAAATAATAACAACTAATACCATAGCAAGTGTATTATAAAAAACATCATTTCAATATACTATTAAACATATGCCATCGGGGATGTCATGTGCATAAGTACCATGCCCACTGTGTTTAAATTAGTAATTGTTTTTACATATAGATGGCTGCATAAGTACTAAGTAACCAATGAGCCAATTACGAGAACTACCTATCTCACCTGTTTACCCTTTTCCTTGCTTTTCGATAATATATTCTGGTATTTGATATTGCTGATAGTACTGTCAATAACACTATAGTACTGATGATGCTTATATTGAAAATAACAGCATAAATATTGATAGCATTAGTAACAAAAACACTTTTCCCAAAAATTAAAGGAAAGATGAAATCAGGTGGGGTCACATGGTGTACTAATTGACTCTGTGGGTAACCACTAGCAGAGGCATCTATGCAGACATTTTCAAAATATTACTAAAGTGAACGCAACATTTTCCCAGCGGCCTTGGGTTAAAATAACATGATTAACACTCTTTATAGCATTATCTAAGCATAGTAATTCTTATTCACCTTTTTGAGGTTTTGTGGTTTAACAATGGGATAGTAACTATCCTGAATACATATGGGTCGACACAAAATAGACTACTTATAATCATACACTATGCAGATTAGGCCTAAATCTGATGCATGAGAAAATCTGTGAATGTGCATCAAAAGACCAGAGAGAAAATTAAGGAAGAAAGTATATGAGCAAGTGATTACAAGTACCTGAGGATGAGTTAGTAAATATCAATGTGTATTGTTAATACACTAAATTCAATCTAAAATCCTTTTGGACATTATAAAGCACCAAACACACATATATAACAAGTTGAACATTCTATAATACATTACAGGATATTTATTGGGACTTTAGAGACAGATCAGTAAAATGATGAAAAAGAGAATACACCTGAATAATTTATGAATATCTAATGAGAAACAACACCTCAAGCCCAACTGCTACTTTTCTTTGCTAACAAATAAAAGTAACTCCTTTCACACTACAGATACCAAAATGGATTCAATCTCCCTCTTCACAAGTTTGGTATGAAAGCTTCAGAATACTTGCTTTGAGATTATCAAAGGTTCAAAGGGTAAATTGAATAATTTGGAGCCACAATCTAAAACATCTGTTATGAAAACATGCCAAACTATTATTACAAAGTAAAAACCAACTGGCATTCTACCCATCTAAAATAAAAGATCCCCTTGAATCAATATCAAATAGAGAAAACAATATTAGTCACAATCACAAAGAGACATGGAATAATCCGAGAAACCCTTACCTTGTAGCCAGAACCAAGATAGGCATTACACTCTCTTCAAGTCCAACCAGTGAAGAAAACTCAGATTGCGGGCAGTGGCGTAAGAAACTCGGGTCTTTAATCACGATGTTTATTTTGTCTGACGCTCTTTCTCTTATTTTCCTATCTTATCTTCTTCTTTCCCTTCCTTTATTTTCTGTTAAATCTCCCCCTTTCCTTCGCTATTCCAGCTCCTCCTCTTTCACAAGCACTTATCTCGGCTCTCTCGCCTTGACCTTCTCCAATGTCGATCTATCTTTACAGCAGACGAATTCCTCTCGGGGATTGCTTCACTGTGGCGTAAATCCCAAATTTGACAGAGAGAAAACACCGCCGCTATCCGTGACACATATGTGACATTCAGCCCGTGGGGGTCTTCGCCTGAATCGCCTCCTCAGCCCAATGTTGTGTATTTGCGGCCGACATAAGCAACACACCGTCACCGCAGCCGCCGAGGGATGAAAGCAAACAATACGTGTTTTTAATTAATAGCTTGGGTTTCCTACGTACGGTATTTTCGTCCTTTTATGGGTATGTGGGTTTCAGCATTACTATAAGACGAGTGTTCCTATGCTACTGATTTAAACGAATGTTACATCACGTTGCAGAAAAAATATGATGAAAATGCGATGTAAACCACGTCATGTTACATATTTCCTTATTCTATAAACAACTCAAGACTTTTGTCGTATGTTCTTTGCCAAAGCGAAATGTAATATATGATGATATGTGAATGAAAAGAGTTCTGTATTTAATTAATTGTAAGCATTTTTATCGACGCGCCCCATATAATATTTTTCATTCGCAAGGAAAAAAAGATTATCTTTAACTTTAATTTGGATAAAAAATGTTCGTCGGTGACTTGCTTTGACGCGTGACAACGCGTCGCCTTCAATTACATCAATTATTTGGATCAAGAAAAAAATATACCATTTTGTATGGTTACAGACGAAGTGGTTACACACTTACAAAATTTAGTGTTAGTGTACT
This sequence comes from Penaeus vannamei, assembly GCF_003789085.1. NCBI lineage: Eukaryota > Metazoa > Arthropoda > Malacostraca > Decapoda > Penaeidae > Penaeus > Penaeus vannamei. The sequence goes on from NW_020872467.1 coordinate 291,362, forward strand.
ACACAATCAGTTATTCCTCCATAACACGTTTATTAATCTGAGACGTTTATACCGTGACACATGTTTATTAATTGCGATTTTTATATTTTACTTACATTATCACTATTCATGAAAATCATTTACGAGGTTTTCCTTTATCTATACAATGAATTCCTAATGTCGTTTCTTATAATTTAATGTTAAATACGATACACTTCCCTTTCGTATTTCTCATGTCTCGACCAATTATCGTTGGATGTGCAATCAGCCGATTAATAAAAAAAGGAGGGTATACAGACTTGGGAATCTGTAGATGTAGCTTTGGAATGTTTGTATGTTCTGGAAGATGCTAACTGGCTGTTGCACAATATTGCTTGGTTACATCTCACACACTACTGTTTTCTTGCAAGACGCCGGTAGCAAAAAGAACCAGTCGGCAATTTACAATTACTGGGCATAGATAGTGACAATCACAGTGAGAAGTTTTAATACTTCAGTTCTATTTATGGGCACAAACAATAGGTTAAGCATTACTTTGCAGTTTATATTTAAACATATTTACCAAAGCCTTCATATCAGGCTTGTGTGAGTTGGGACATCAAACACCACTGAACCATATTTAAAGAACAATTGAAGGAGGAGTCATTAAAAGTTTATAGAATATAGATATTACAATGACAACAAAATATTTGTTACAATCAAGTAACACAAGTAGTTAATCTGTTATAAAACATAAAACATTTCAAGCAGACTCTTGCTGGACAAATCCGATAACGAACGACAGATAATTTCATCTTAACAAGAAGTTGATTTATTATGGGAAACATTTGTAGAGCCAAAATAAATATCGTGTGGTATCATCTGGTCAGAGCATTACTTGGACACGACAAGGGACAAGGGAACTTGTTGAAGCGGTCCAAGGCCCTTAGTAAATACTCATTGCCCTTCCTACCAAGCCTTAGATCGCACTGGGTATTTTGTTAATGGCCAGTCTGTATAACGGTACTGAGAGTGCTGAAATGTATGGCAAGGGTCTTTCTAGCTTCTTCCCTTTGAATGCAGGAGCGAGTAGGACTGTGCTTTTGCATCAACACTTTTTAATACTTGCATAGACTGGTGAATGGGTACAGTTAAGGCATTATGGAGGAACACTGACCTTGGCTTAGCTGGTGATGTTACCTTTCACGGGGAACCTTAGTAGTGGTTGTTAATGCATTTAGCAACAAGATGAGGTTCTTGAGTCAAGGTCTCTGACTAAGACCCAGATCCAGGATTTCGGAGGCTTGCTAAAGAAAATCTGTTCAGTCGGTACACGCTTGAGACAAGGATATTGAAGTCCCAGAGCTTTACGTAACTTGGTGTGTAGCCCCATGAGTCTGGGCTGTCATGCCAGGAAGTTGGTGGACAGATTGGCCTGGCAGTAGGTGCCATGAACTCACTCGCCAAGAATTCTTGGGGATGCTAGTACCTGTGCAGAAGGACCAAGCTACGCGTCTTCAAGGCCCTGATACTGCCAGTTCTATACGGAGGTGAATCCAGGACTCTACCCCGTGCCTTGCAGTCCTGTCGTGATGCCTTTTGCAACTGGTCCTTACGTCGGATCATAGGGTACAGTTAGCAAGGGTATATGTCCAACCAACAGTTACACCTTGAAACCAGGATAGGACCTGTTGCACAATCTGGAACCGCCAACACAGGTTTTACGGGCACCTTGCTCTCTTGCACGAGAATGACCTTGTCCACCAGGTTGTCTTCTCAGGAGATAAACCTGGGTAGAGAAGCCCCGTGAGACGACCTAAGAAATCGTGGCCCAGGCAGATTGATCAGATCTGTCGTTGGGAGTTAGTAATGGGCCGAGGACCCACCTGGAGGCTCGCTTTGAGGTTGGAAACGAAGAGTGGATGCGGCTACGTGCCCATGTCGACGGTAGCCTATTGAATCATCGACTGACATACGGATTATTGTTAAACTTTTCGTATATAAAGAGACTGTGTATTATATATGTAAATATGTGTATGGCAAACATACACACATTATGTATATTTATATATATATATATATATATATATATATATATTTGTGTGTGTGTGTGTGTGTGTGTGTGTGTGAGTGCGTGTGTGTGTGTGTGTGTGTGTGTGTGTGTGTGTGTGTATATATATATATATAATATATATATATATATATATATATATATGCGTGTGCGTGTGTGTGCGTGTGTGTGTGTGCGTGCGTGTGTGTGTGTGTGTGTGTGTGTGTGTGTGTGTGTGTGTGTGTGTGTGTGTGTGTGTGTGTGTGTATCAATGCTCTGACAAGAGTCTAACATTTTGCTTAAAAACTCCTCAGCACCATGGCATCAGATAATTATCTAGAGTCCGGATATTTCCCGAAATATGGAACAATCAGTTGACGGTCATTTGGCCATGCATCTAAGAGACCTAATGGTGCCTTGTGTAGTGTACAGTATAATATATTAGGACTAACCCCTTAACTGACCAACACTTAGTTTTAAGTATTAAGCCCACCCAAAAAGAAACTTTCAGAAGGACTCTGGATCATCACTGCAGTATATGACAGTATAGACCGCAGGTTTTGCGGCTACATTTATGTGTGCATGTGTGTCTGTAACGCACACATAAACACTGTAACATATAGTATTTCCATTTTTAAGGAGTTTTACTGATTTGAATTAATTTCTTCCTTTGTAGAGCGCAACCAGGAATTTTCATGCAGGCCAATTAAAAATAAAATCGTAAGTACGGAGGTCAAATTGCGACTGAACTGAAATGACAATGGCATTGTGGCAATACCGGTTGTTTGTTTTCCTCACATTACCTGCGCTATATTACGTTTATGCAAAGCTTATTTTCTGCATGCCTTCGGGTTTTTTTTTAACCTTTCATGTCTCTTTTTTCATCATGCCAATTTTTCAGATATGTATATATGACGGTGTCGTAAATATGACAAAAGTGCGATGATAAATGACAGTAACAATCTACTGTAGACAATTTATTACTCCGATGTATGGTGAGGCATGGCAGTAACTTTCTATTATTACATGGTTAAATGTGATAAAAATAAATTAAAGTGTGTTGTGTGGTTGGCATATTTTTCCTGGTTTGTTTTGCTGCCAAGAATCTATTATCTCGGCATTCCCTCACTCCCCTCAATCCAAGAATAATAAGATATATACAAATTTAACATAACTTGAAAAAATCCTAGGATTTTTTGTGAAATTTTAGAAGCTAGGCTAAGGAATCTTAAATTCTGTGTGTGGAAGCATTACATGTATGTGTTTATGTCTGTGTGTCTGCTTATATATATGTGTGTGTGTATTCGTTGACAAAAAACTAATTAGAAATTAGATGGCCTTCAAAGGTTGCCCTTTTATGAATTTGAAGTGACACCACCTTTGCATGCGTATTTTCAGTACGAACTACAATTTTGATTTTGGAAAAACGAGTATTTTATCGACAATCCGACAACACTCACTCAATGAGCCTATAATGAGTGAGTTAGAGATACATTGAATCGATAAAAAAAATTAGCCACACATCGAGACGATCAGTCTGTTGGACAGTCATATGTCTAAAACAAGATAGCCAGTCAGTTATCCATTCTGTTCAATCAGTCAAAATGTCAGTAATCAGTCAGTAAATCGGTTAAATCTGTTTGTCATTCAGTCACCTAGTCAGTCACTCAGTCATTCAGTCACCTAGTCAGTCATTCAGTCACAGTCTGTCGCTCAGTTATTCAGTCAGTAAGTCAGCCAGCCAGTCTAGTCAATCTGTAGTCAGTCTAGTGAGTGAGTGAGTCAGTCGGTCAGTCAGTCTAGCGTCAGTCGATCAGTCACTATATCAACAGCCAGTTAGTGTCAGTCAGTCAATGTCGGCACCTACTAAGTCACCATGGGTCTGTCTGAACAGTCGAATTAAGACCAGTATGCTCTATAAAACTTAAATTTCCGATCGCGTGATTTACTATACAGAGAGGGTATTTGAATGAGCACACCAAGATAAAAATTGAGGATAACTATTCAGCACTTTGAAGTAAAACATTGTGCGCAAAATTCTGAAAAATAAATGATTTTCGCTAGACCGTAGCGTGGTGAAAATCATCAATAAAGATTTAGTTCATTCATCCTTATATGTAAGCCACGCCTCCAGGAGTTTTTTCTCTAACAATCTATGTAAAAATCAAAAAGAGAGAAAGTACATTATTAGATGCCTCTAATCCTTAAAATTATTCCCCGAATATATGCTTATGCGTGTAGGTGAATGATACGCTACTAAGCGGAAAAACGATGAGAATTACTGCTAGTCGGTTGTGCGAAGGCAGTAGTGGTGAAACGCAGTTACATCATATGACAATTGCAGTTAAGTAGTACAGTAGTACAGGATAGGGGTAAGACCAAGAGGTCTGCGCAACGGAAGTTCAAGTGTGTGCACAATAAGTCTATAAAGGAGGGCGCCACTTAACATATTGCTTTTGAACGCGCAACGTTCCTAATTTCTAACTCACTTATTACGTATCGAAGGCAAAACATAAATACTCCCATTAAAGAATACGAGTAACCATATGATCATCACCAGAATAACGTGAATTTATGAAAAAAATCACTATTTGATATGGACCCTTACGGCTTAAGGTACGGAGTGTAGAAAGTAGGGGCTGGTCCCAAGTCGCGGGTGTTTTAGTACAAATAGGCCCTTTATTTGGTTCCCACACAAGGAGACTGGATCAAGTGATATATTGGAAGCGTTT
>NW_020872467.1:303601-326101 GCF_003789085.1 Penaeus vannamei
TTTTACGCGACAACAGACGAGGGAAATTTTATCCTAGTGGTGATTAAAAGAATTTTTAATAGCTAACAGAACAAGAAAGTGAGTTTGAGTACAATGCAATTTGTGGTAATATCGATGTTTGTGGATAGAAAAAGTGACGGATGGTGTGGAGTGTCGGCATTGCGAGGAACCAAATCAAAACAAGACGAATTAAGCGGATGTTGTGGAGTCTCTGGATTGCCAGGAACAAAATGAGAGAGATTACATTAAACGAAAGGTTAAGGAAGAAATGTGTTAAGTTTTATGAACGTCGATCCATCTCGCGTTTTCGTTAGTTGAGCCGTTTATTATAGTGACCGGGGTGATTTCTCGAGTATCTTTCATGCGGAAGTAGAGCATCACGGTTATTGACTAATTTTGTTATGCTTTCCGTTTGTGAGAAGTTTATCCTTTTCTTGCGGTAGTGAGACAGGCTGAGATGGAAAACATTGCTTCCGGCAGCAGAATGAATCTATTGTAAACCTACAGTCGATATGGCGAGGTTGGTTAGTTACTAGTGAGCATAGAAACTGATGATTGGCAAATATGAAGCTTTGTTCTTTTCAAATATGAAGCTTTGTTGTTTTCGTCTTCCTATCAGAATCAGTGAAGTTACGGCTCAAACATGAAATTTGGTCGGATTGACTTGGGAACATCTTAATTGTCGAAATACCATGCTGTGTTCAGAACTTCTCTTGCCCAGATGGAGTACTTGACCAGCGGCTTTTATCACTGATGGATGGACGTGACTACTGGGATGGCTGAAAGGCCCCTCCGTTTGTCCTGTGCATGTGCGCAACAAGATGTTGTGACATGCGACTATGCCACTGTTAATCATACAAATCCAGAACACCATCACCCTGCCTGCCTGTTATTAGTGATAATATAAGGGGTAGCAGGTACAGGGTGCTTACCCTCATGCCTGGGGAATGAATAGAAGGTACTAAAGGTTAGGTTTGGATTTGCATGAATCCTTGGTTTTAGTACTGTAAATGGGTGTTGCTATTGATAACAAATCCCCCCACTCTCAATTAGGTTTGGGTCAGACCTATTACCAGAAAGGTAATTTTCTATATTACCTTCGCCTCTGATATTGACGATTTTAGTATTGTTGGATTCCTCTCACCATCCACATTGCAAATATATAGTTTTTATTGCGCGGAAACCCCCGTTAGCGACAAACTTGGTGTAATGTATGTAGTGGGAGGAAGGAGGCGTCCCACTCCCCACTATTATTACTTGTTTGGTAGGTCGTGGCTGAGCGGTAAGGCAGTAGTAAGTTAGATACTGACGTACTCTGAAGATGTTGGTCTGAAGTTAAACTTGTCGCAGTTTTCTTGTCTTTATTCTGGGTAACTGGTACAGAGGGCAAGGCAGAGGCCCAGGGAAGGGCACGTCCTCCCAAGCCCGTGAGGGCGAGCGGTCTGAGGTAGATGGCACAGGAATTGCCATGAACGAAGTTCGTTTTGAGACAATATACAATGGAAAAACATGAAAGAATATGGATGAACATAGATTTAAAGATATTAGGTCACATGACCGTTTCGTGGAGATGAACAATGGTATGGTTGACATGATATCGGTATGTTTTTACAATCCAAACATTGTGATTATGGGACAGACTGGCTGACTATACATGAAACATAGAACATTTGAATATCAATGGTAAAATCTGTTACATACATCGTGATTCAGAATAAGCATTTATAAGAAACATTTTGAGTAAAAACATGACATATTTATACTTGAAGAGAACATGAGAGTAATAAGGGTCAGATTAGCGTGTTCTATGGTCACTTCGTCAATGTTGGGCACAGGGCAGGTTGAAGTACTTGTGAAATAGGAACACATGGCTTTTGTGGTGTGCGAGGGGTGAGCGACGAGGGGAGCAGGTCACTAAACTTGACCCCGAGGAAACAAAACCTCCACCACGTATTCCCGGCAGGCAAGAGCTTTACAAAATTATCGTCGATCTCGGAGCGGCGGACATATTAGTTACCTCGTAACATTCCCACTTAATCAGCATACTAACCTTGACATAGTTATCACTGTATACAGAGACGATTGTAGTATAATCACGATGAACGGGGTATACCATGAACAGAAGAGCGCCCTCGTCGGCGGGTTTTGCGCCTCTCTTGATGTTACACCGATGGCCTCAAGGTCGAGTTTCCTGTCCCCTGGAACCACGATTTTCAAATTCCTAACCGAAATAACTGCCGCGTTCAGTACTTCGCCATCGCCGCTGTGATGACCGAATGTGGAGGGTGCTCCTACTAGGTACCAGGTTATGGTAGGGTAAGTTATCGGCTCCACATCTAGTTCGTGTGCGCTTTATCCTGCCGCGAATATGTGGTGGATATTTTGTTTCCTCGGTGGGGGTTGGGCACCCCTGGTGGGGGGGTCGCAGGGGGCACAGCCCCCTGCAATGAAAAGTCATGGGAATGACCATGGATATTTTCACTGTGGGTTATAATATTAGGGTATTTTTCTATATTACGTCCGCCCCTCTGACATTCTCCCCCGAAATAGGGCCCAAGTTTGCTGCTAACGGTGGGTTTCCGCGTAATAAAACCTACATATTTGGATTGTACAGAGTGAGAGGAATCCTACGATACCAAAATCGTCAATATCGGAGAGGCGAAGGTAATAAAATTACCCCTAGAAATAATGTTTGTGCAAATATGAACGTGAGCCATATGCCTAACCGCAAGAAATGGATTCAGATACTGTAATAGTGGTTAAAAGTTGTAATTTCCCAAAATTGCTTAGTAGCTTGATAAATTTGGAAAGATGTTACACTTTTCGGTTCGAAACTAGATTCATTCAATTTTTATTTTTTGGTTTGGTTGATTTTGGTGTTCGTTTCCATTGGAGATGACTAGATTGTCTATTCCATACTAGAGTTGTGCCACTCTTAGTATCATGCATGTGCACTCTGGAAATCTTGTTTTCTGCTGTAATCATGGTACCGATTAAATCCCTACATTGTTAATAACTCCCTATGGGGATGTGCTGCCCCCTAACCCCTACCCAGGAAAATAAAGAATGGCAGGAGAGTGTGTCGGACAGATTCGGCATCAGGTGGTCCTGCATGTCGGCCGTAGGTACGAAAATTACACAGCAGGGGACTATGCCCCCTGCAGTGTGAATTTTCTCTATTGGCTATTAAATTAACCTTCAAACAATTGACCATTGAAATCGTGACACTGGCTGTGATGTCACAGGTGAAATAACAGGAACATTACAGGTACGAGAGACCCTACGCATGAGCAGTGGAGAATTTGGTCAGTATTCCCTCAGCTCCCGTGTGAATCTCGGCTTTTTTTTTTTGTTATAGTTAACCCTTATTAACATGAGACAACTTATTGGACAATATGCAGTATAAGGTAGTGCCTAAGTTGGGAGATATAACCTATATAAATCGATAGACTGATACAAACCAAGACACTTTTCTATGGCAATATTTGTTCAAATGCTTCCCAAAGGTGCCATACGTAAATGAACAGAGGTGAGGGCCCAAATTTGCCAAAGTCCATCATCATCTTTTCATGACGAAAGTCAAAATTGGGGGTTCCGTGCAGTAAAATCTACATATTTGCATTGTATAGTGAGAGGAATCCAACGATACCAAAATCGTCGATATCGGAGCAGTGGAGGTAATATAGAAAATTACCGGAATAATTACATCATTTGTTTAACAACCCAATGTCGCTGTGAAAATGTTAACTTTACTCATTAATCAAAGTAAAAGCATTTAAGGTGTTAAAATGTTGCCTGCAAACTACCAAATGAGCTGGTGCAAATAGAAACTGTCATTGAGTACCAATAACCTGTTAATTGCCTATTAGTGAAATTTTTACCATGGGTAAACGGGTTAATGAGAGAGTTCAAGTTAAAATGTGATTAGTTTCTTTTAGGATGATAGATAGTATGTTGTATGGGGTGGGGGGGGGACTTCCTAGCTTGTTTTGTATTTGCTACATCCTGTTGCATATGACTTGTTGATTTATGTAACTTGGTACTGTTTAAAAATGCCGATTGTAATTTATGTAACTTGGTACTGTTTGTTGATTTATGTAACTTGGTACTGTTTGTTGATTTATGTAACTTGGTACTGTTTGTTGATTTATGTAACTTGGTACTGTTTGCTCCTACCCCCGATTGTAACTTGGTACTGTTTAAAAATGCCGATTGTAATATAGTTCTACTACTAACAGATGCAGATCTTCGTGAAGACCCTCACGGGCAAGACCATCACCCTTGAGGTTGAGCCCTCGGATACTATCGAGAATGTGAAGGCCAAGATCCAAGACAAGGAGGGTAAGTGGAAATCTTAGATATTAAATCTTGAAGCAGAAATTTTTATTTTGCTTGAAACTAGGGCATTCAGGGATTAGTGGTTGTATGGCTCGGAGTTCATCCTTTCTTGAAGTAACTGTTCCACTACTTTCTTATAAAAATTGGCATTAGTTAATGTGGAACAGATACTTATTCTTGTAATACTTTGATCATGTCAGACTGGTGTTTATGCTTTAGTTTATTCTTTATATGTGGATCTCATTTAAGTGTATCGGCGGTAGAATGGGTAGCAAAAAACACATTCCACCCTTCGTATAATAATGCTTTGGTTCACTATATACAGTGACAGGTCTGTGAGGATATTACTGGGCAAACAAGGTTGTTCAAATTTATACTGAATATGACAGTTTTAATAGCCTCTTGGTCCCATTTTAATTTCATAGTTGTTCATGCCCTATTATAAAGATAAAGATAGGTCAGTTACAGTAAACCGTTCTAGTAATAATAAAATGTATAATCTAGGTATGATCAAGACCTCATGAGAATGTTTATTAATGTTATGAAAGATGAATTATAATTACTTGTTCTGATATCCTGGTGTGTTGGGACATAATTGACTAGTATTTGTTTTATGGGGGTCTTGAATATTTGAGTCTGTGACACTGAAGATATTTCCTTGAAATTGAGCAAGGATTCGCATCAATACAAAATATATTTTGTATTGACTTCATAAGACCTTGCCAGAATAAATGAGATTTGTTTGAGGTATCACTAGGTCAATGCTAGTGCTACTATGGAAATTCTCTACAAAGGTTATAAAAACTACAAATTTGACTAAATATTTAGTATAAAACAAGTTCTTCTGATGTTGCATTCTTAATTGAGTGTATTGAAAACTTTACAGGCATCCCTCCGGATCAGCAGCGTCTGATCTTCGCTGGCAAGCAGCTTGAGGATGGTCGCACTCTCTCTGACTACAATATTCAGAAAGGTAAGATGTATACTCCCCTTTAAAGAATTTATTCTAAAAATGTGAATTAGATGTTGGTACTATGAATGGGAAATTATTCTTAAGATCTATGAAATGGTTGATTTTAACATGCTTGTTCACTTCCAGAATCTACTCTCCACTTGGTTCTGCGTCTGCGTGGTGGTGTAATTGAGCCTTCTCTCAAGCTTTTAGCTGAGAAGTACAACTGCAACAAAATGATTTGCCGCAAGTGCTATGCTCGTCTTCACCCTAGGTATGTTGGTTTTAGAATTTTATTCATTAGTATTATTGTTACCACTGTTGGAAAGTATATTTTATAGATACATGCATCTCAGTTCATTTTTTACTTTATAGGGCCTCCAATTGCCGCAAGAAGAAGTGTGGACACAATGCTGATATCCGCCCCAAGAAGAAGCTCAAGGGTTAAATTTTTTTCTTGGAGAATAAAAAAAAAAAAGGACCATGTATTAAATGTCTTTATACTCTGAAGAGATACAAGACTGGTTTAATAAAGGAGGCCATCATAAAGGGTTTTATTTTCCTTGGTTACAATAATGTAGCTTCTCAATAAATTTTGTGTACTTATATCATTGTTTGAAAAATCAGTTGCCTGCCTTATTAAATGTCATGTCAGGCTAGGTTGTTTTCAGTTAGCCATAGTATTCATTTCCTGTTTAAAGTAAATATAGTCTATTCATGTAATAGACTAAAGGTAACCTTATTAGTAAAAGTTCAGTATATAACTTTTAACTAAAATTAATTTCCATAATTGGTTTGCCATTTTTCTTTCTAAATTCTTGTAGAAACTTTCTTTTAAAGTCACTTATTTAAAAGTTGTTCATTATCTTTGAAGGCAGAGGAAACTGCTGCTTCTAATAAGGAAATTGATTTACTTCAGTGGAAGCGTTCATCGTTAGTTATCTACATTGATGCAAGAGCATTTGTTACAGCGACCAATGGACATGGTACAGGAGGGTATGGATGTATCGTGTGGTTAGTTGGTCTGCATATGTAAGTAAGCTTCTAGAAATATGAAACTGGTTATCATATATTACTGATTTATAAATGATTGTAAAACTAGTAATGCTAATACATATGTAATGTGGCATGTCATAATGTTGACAGATGCAGAGTACTTGATGAATTTGTGAACTTGCAAGATAGTTCAATCAAGCCCAAATCATGGGACTGTGAAGTCTGGTGGTGGACTGACAAGGTATGTGACAAAGGATAACCTTATGTCAGTCTTTTGTCAAAGATTTGTGTGAAGAATGCAAAGTATTTTTCTACTTTTGTGTGGGTAATTGAGTAAATGTGGTTTGCTTGTAGAATTGATGTAGGTAAAACAGTGAGTGATCACAGGCTGCCTTGCCTCCCATTATGGTTACATTGCAATTATACTCCCTTAAGCTTGGTGCATCTTGGCTAGCCTTTTAGTATTGAAAGATGTTTTAACTGCATTATAAACTAACTACAAAGATCGCCTTAGATTGTAGATCTAGCTAGTTACCCAAATAGTATTTATCCCTGGCAAAAAAGTGACAACCAGCAAGTGATCTGGTTCCCAAGTTGTAAAACTAGCAGTACATTGGCTCAAATCAAGCTTATATTGCATTTGTTGCATGAGCATGCTCAACTGTTATTCATGTATTAGAAGATTATGCATTAAAATTTGAGTACAATTACTATTATCTAGAATTATATGTTCAACTGGTATCTGCTGACTGATATACACTGGACTGTCCACTGCTATTTTTACTACAGATCCACAAGAACTGTCATCAGTCATTTACTAGCCCTACATGATCTCGTTTGTTTACTGGTGGCTTGGGTAATTTAACAAATCCCTAATCAGACCACAGAAATTTTAACAAATAAGAATAGATAAAAGGATTTTCATGGTAATTAATATTGTTAAAAAAAAATATATATATATATATTTTTTATTTCATTACTATAATGAGGGCAGGAATATCAACAGATTGTTTATTTATTGGATACACTTTTGATAATTGTTCTTCCATACTATCACCAAGAACTGGTACACAGGATTATATAAGCATTCCGTTAGTGAAGCTAAATTGTCAAGGGCGGAAATATTAACCCAATGCCTGCGGAAAAATGCAGTAATCCCTACAAGATTTTGCGAAACTTCTCTACATTTAGATGGCTCTGCCAGAGTGCTTGGCTACAAAGGAGTCATTTAATAGACCTTACCTCAACTGATTTAACCTTTGCTTGAGTTTGTGTGAATATTTGTTTACTTATCAATATTGATACTGTCATTTTTAATGTAAACATTCTCATGACTAACTTTATATATTGTTTATTTATTTTATTTTTTTCTTACTTTACTAACAGTAAAATTAAACGCCAGAAAATCATTGAAAATCAAGGAAGAGGGTAAACAGTTGAGACAGGCTGTTCTTGTAGTGGTGACAAGAGTACTTGTGGAGCCCATCTGTGTAAAGTTAATTATACATAGTTGGCATGGCATCTTTGTACACCCCATCCCTGGTAGCATGTAAGGAAGAACAGGTTTTTTAACACGTTGCCGATGGGTGGCATGTACGTACATGCCATGGCTGTTGTGGACCGAAACACGGATGGCATAGTATCACGCCCATTCCTGCGCCACTGGCTCATCGGACGGGAGTTTTTCTCCGATAGTAGCTGTTCCATTTATATGGTAAAGATATTAGGCAATGGTATCTCATAATGAAGGTAAACCTTCAAAATAAAAGCTTTAAGGTGCTAAATGTCGCTCGCAAACTACCAATCAAGCTGGGCGCAAACGGGAAACTGTTGATGCGCGCCAACAATCCTGTTCTTATGTACACTTGCCAAACATTTAACCCGTCGGCACTGGGTTAAGAAACAGACAAGAGGCCTAATGTGGTAGGTCACCCCTACCTTGGACCTTAGCCCTCGCCTTGTCTTCTCCCCCTTTCCTTGAGTTGTACTGCAAGAATGAAATTTCAGTCCTGAATGGCTTTCATACTCCATTTCTTTCCTCTTCACTCTTTTCACAACCAAAGTAAAATGATGCACAACCTTTGACATATAACAGTATGAGGGCACCCCTTAGCTATTTTTTTGAACTCTGGAAATATAAATGAGATATCAATTGTTTTTTCACTGTCGTACTATCCTAGAATGCTCAAATCTTTGATTTTTAACACATTTTATCGTAATCTTCAACTCTTTTATCCTTTTTGCCATAATACTTATACAACCTTTGATGTACAGCATATTTATTTTTTCAGCTATTGATCTCAAGTATTTTATGTTTAAGATGATAAACACAAAGATATTCTGAAATAAATACTATATGGAATTTTGAACTTGGCTGTATGCACTTGTCTTTGTGTAGAGTTCAAACAGCTATCGTATTCTTTTCATGCATTTTGTATAGAAAAAATTAATGTGCATACGTTACTGAAGGTTATTGGTGCCATTAAATTACTTTGATATCAAACCATGCTTAGGTGTCCAGTGATAATGAATGCAAATGACTGAATAGCAATACTTGTTCCACGGGCCTATCAAATGAGGATAAAAATTATTAACCTTGTAGGAAGAATCCAACAGCTTTGGTAATTCTTGACTCTCATTTATTTCACATCTTTCACATCTCAAGAGTTCATTGTTAATATGATATATGGACTCGTATCCTTGAAATGAAAATCGGCATCGTTACAAAAATCACATTTATTCAGTTTTCAAATGAACCAAACCCCATTAGAATTGCCCTAGTAGTTGGGGAGAAACAAAAATGTTGACATAGATGTAGTTTTGAGATATCAGGCTTTTAAAGCTAAGGATAGTTCTTCCTCTTTTTAATAATCTGATCCGTGTCAATCTTGATGCATTCTATTGCATTCACATGGTAATCTTAAGTGTAGCTGGTACCTGGTCCCCCCTTTTGCAAGGTACTAATGGTAATAACTGCAGATGATTGTAGAAGTACCACATGTCATCACATGCTTCACAGTGCCTTTAAAGTGCCTCATGAGGCATTTCATACAAATAAACAAGTGCTGCAGCTATGATTTGAGAAGTATTTCTCATATGTTTATTAATTACAGTAATAACACCTTTAGTTGTCGGGGATTAGTTGACTCCTTTTATTTTTACCTATTTGGCAGAAGTGTTAGGTCATGGGATTGCCAAAGCCTACTAGACTACAGGAGAGTTTTTAAAATTTTCGGGTATTTTTGAAAATATTCGTCAAATTCAGTGTGATGGCTCCCTTAACCCACCCACGCCGGGGTACATTTTGTAGCCCAAATTAAAAAAATCCGGGAAGCTACAAAATCGGCGAGACAGCATCGCACTGGCGGGCAGCCCGAAACTGTTTATTTTTTCCTTGTGTCTCATATATGTGACACCCGGGATGGATGGGTTAAACCCCTTTTTTCTTTTGCTAATTCATACCTTGCGCCTATGGACATCCTTGCAGAATCCCACACTTCTTCCTTTGACAATTTTTATCTAATCAACCTTGTTATTCCCTACCTTCCTGAACTGCTGTTTTTTCTGATGTGTAGCACATTTGAATTTTAGTTCTCTTTATTTACCCTTATTTAATGTTACACCTTTCTATATTGCAATATGACCTTTATGTCTGGGACATTTTTGCTTTGTAACCATTAACCATTTGAACAACTAATCCCCTCACCCCCCAAAAAAAGGAAAAAAAAAATCAAAGTATCTAAATTAGAATTCTCTGGTTTCCTTGAACCCTGGCCTTCCTTTTGAACATGGCTCCAGTGACAGCTTCCACCTCTACAAATCTTTTGTGAATCGTTTTAGCCCAGTCACATTGAAAGTGATACTGTATTGATTCCCCCTACAGCTTCATACTCTTCCAACAAAGTCTCCAGAAACAAATTGCCAAGTTTCCAATTGCTCATGCCTTGTTGGTTACATGGGAGTCCCAAACATTATCAACCCTGACTGGCCTTGATGGCAAACCTAGTCCTGCCCAGCCTCACTCCTCCCGTAATACTTTTACTGGGACGGTTTGCATCCCTCATTGATTGTCCTGTCTGACAAGGACTGGTCAGACTGAAAGCAACCTGCTCTTCTGCCTTGTTAACTGTGATAGTGTCAGCACAGCGCTACAGTATGATTGCAATGTAGGGGATCTTGGCCCTCTTTCCCCCTTTCAAAACGAGGAAAATGGTACAGTACATTTTTTACCAGATGGTAAATTATTATTATTATTATTATTATTTTTTTCTTTTTACTAATGTAGGTTTAATACACCCCTAATCCCTTGCTCGTTGTCATAGGGAGGGAATGGGAGGGCTTCGGAGACAGAGACTAAAGCCCAGTGTAAGGGATCAACTTGGACCTTTGCCTCAACTAATTTTGCATTTTTTTTTTTTCTCTTTCTCCTATTCTTTACCTTTTCATAATCCCTGTCTATCCACATCTTGAAATGAGAACAGTAAATGAAAGGATGAAACTGGCTTTGTCTTGAACAGCCTTCATAAACCTACTCCATTTGCTCTTCCCTCTTTACCCTTTTCACTACCATACGAACTTACAATGCTGTACACCCTTTGAGATATAACTTATTTTGTCGTAGACCTTAGATGCTGATGTGGCAGAAAATTTCAATTAATGCAATAGTAGTGTAGGTTCAATATATTTATCTTTAGTCAGCTAATGATATACTATATAAAAAGTGGAAAATTCTGTATTGCCGATTTATAGTGGGTGGTTACAATCTACATGCATGCTTATTCACATCACAACAATGTAGGCATTTCTTCAGGAGAACTTGGAAATTATCAAGGTTTTTTAGTAAATGCATTGAATAGCTATATTTTCAGAATAAAAAGGAAAAAGGCTGAATAACTTGCAAACTAGTTCGAACTTTTTTTAAGTTTCTATTCAAGAGTATGCATCCTCCTGATTTAATAGATTGAGGAAATGGTTGTCTTTGTAATGCCTGATTTAATTTTCTTTATTTTGTTTTTATTTATTTTATTTCATTTTATTTTTTTACTTTTGTTGAATATTCTTGCCAAATTTGGGGGGGGGGGAGGTTTTCATATGCGTTTCCTGAAATTCAAAGTTTAAATTAGCCCCTTGGATCTGGATGTTTCAAGAATCATATTAGGATTACGTGAGTGGCAGAGTGCAAAGGAACACTTGTATGCAGTGGCAAGACTCTATGCCTCCTAAGTGTTTTTAGCCTTGCCAGTGTCCATATTTATCATTGGATTTACTGAATCCAGATGGTAATAGACTATATTTTCCTTGCACAGACGCCATATCATCTCCAGAGCTCAGTCCAAGAGTATTAACTAAGCAACATTTTATTTTTTTATTTTTTGTAATATTCATTTTTCAGTAATACAACCTGCACTGCTAGTCAGAGGCTAGGAATAGGATGCTTGTGCGTGGAAACAGCATTTTCCCAGGTACTGACACTTCTGGTCATGTCTTGGCCACTACATTACACACTCGTATGTTGAAGGCATTATGCAAAAGCCCCTTTTTAAATGCTATATATGCGTCCAGATTTTCCCGTTACAGCATGTTCACATCAGCTGCCCCTCAAGCTAAATTTTTATGACGCGACATTCCTGTCATTTGAATTGTAGGGGTTAAGAGTGAGCATTTCTCAATTTTTTCATTTTTATTGTAATTTATTCAAGCAAGACTGGAAGATTGCACTGTTACTTCATTTGGTTTCATGTAAGTGAAGTTAATCAAAGAAAGTAAAAGGCAAACACTCATGATGATAATTAGGCTCAAACTACTGAATCTTGATGTGAATCGAGAGCTGAATGGAGATGGGAGATTTTGAAATTTGATGAAAATATTATGTTCAGGTTAATGTTATGGAGACTGCATGCACATGACCAAGTTATCAGTAAGTATAAGGATCCTTTGGTCTTTGTTTGTAGAAAGATGAGTCCTTAGAAGGTTCCCACTCCAGGTGTTTCTCACTAGAACCTTACTGTAATTCTCCCATTTGATTTACATGTAGATTTATTGAGCAGACAAGTTATAATTACAAGCGTTAATTGGTTTCATAACAAAGGGAATTGAGTTGTTGAGCATTTGAATGAAGTAAACATTTGTGCACGGCCTACACCTATATTTTATAGGTTGGCAGATTAACCCAATCGCGACGGGTGTCCCATATATGAGACCCGAAAAAAATAAACAATACCGGGTGTCCTGCCAGTGTGACACTGTATCGGGGCTGTACTCTGACGCAGCAGCTCCGCCTGCCGATTTTGTAGCCTCCCGGAATATTTTTATTTTGGCTACATAATGTACCCGTCGTGAATGGGTTAAGGAGAAATAGATATTTTCAAAAGTTTTTAATAGCAATACTTGTAATTCACCATCTAGGGGTCAACTTTCCATTATTATTTATCTATTTTAGTATAAGCTGTTATATCTATCATACAAAATATGTCCTGATCAAATTAAAAGGGAAGGATGGAAACCTAATAGTTAATTTGTATTTAGTGAAACTGAAAAGTGAAAAAATAAAATGCAAATATTTATCTTACACAAGATACTCTTTAGTTTCAATATATGAATGTTAATGTGCTATGATTACTGTGCTAGGAGTGTAGTAACAATAGATTTTTGTATTGCAGATTCATCCAGATTTGGGAGTTCTACATCCATTTACTAAAATCATTTGTAAGTGAGATCTTTTGAATGTTGACACTTTTTATATAGAATGAAATGATGAAAATATAAAGGTTCCCTCTAGTGAGTTTTTTTTTTACCAGAAATGCTACTGTTCTGTATTTTTTATTTATTTATTTTTTTATTATTTTTTATTTTGTATTTTTTCCTTCTGAAAAAAATAGAAGTGCAGCTTAGATGGGTATTAATTATATGTACTAAGTGTTTTGTTTTCTTTTTTCCAGAAAGATAAATGAAATTTGAACATCAAACAGATCATAAGTAAAGATGCATGTTATGCATGCATCATGTGTTGGTCCATTCTGATTTGACATTAAATGGGTATGTTTACCTTTTAATTTGTTAGTTTTTCTTGATGAATAATTGATAGTGATCCACAAAAGCCATAGGAGCTTGTTTATATATTAAAATTGTAACTGTCATAAGGTCATTGAAAGATTAATTTACATTGTCAATGAGATACTGTCCAAAGGATGTAATTATAAGAATTAATCAAGTCAGTGTATTAGATTTTTGGTGTAGATTAATCTATGTTTCAATTTGAAATTATCAGCAGCAGAAATCATACTTGTTGCTTACCCACAACACAACCATGCTGTAGCTTTTTCTTCTGAGCAATATGGAAGTGTATGAAGACATTTGTTATGTAAATGTACCAAGTAGCTTTTGTAATTTCAGAAAAACGAGAGATTGTGGAATGAAATTCTTGTTTACTCTACGTGCATTTGCCTAAAATATCAGTAAGTGAAATCATACTTTTTTTTCTATATTTTGTGTAAAATGATGAAAATAGAAAAGGTTCCCTCTGCTGAGGTTGCTTACCCACAACACAACCATGCTGTAGCTTTTTCTTCTAAGCAATATGGAAATTTATGAAGACATGTGTTATGTAAGTGTACCAAGTAGCTTTTGTATTTTCAGAAAAATAAGAAGAGAGATTGTGGAATGAAATTCTTGTTTACTCTACGTGCATTCGCCTAAAATATCAGTAAGTGAAATCAAACTACTTGTTTCTATATTTTGTGTAAAATGATGAAAATAGAAAAGGTTCCCTCTGCTGAGGTTGCTTACCCACAACACAACCATGCTGTAGCTTTTTCTTCTGAGCAATATGGAAATGTAGTGAGAAATGTAATTTTGTGCAAATGTACTAAATAGCTTTTGTATTTTCAGAAAAATAAGGGAAAGAACAGATGAAACAAATATCTTATTGGTTACTCTACGTGCATATACCTAAATTACCAGTAAGTGAAATCTGAGAAGTATGATTCCCATTTTCTATATATAATTCTTTATATAGAATTTTTTTTACCTAAAACCCAACTGTGCTGTAATATTTCTGTGAGGAATTAACCCAGTGCTGACGGGTAAAAATGTTTGGCAAGTGGATGTAAGAAGGGGATTGTTGGGGAGCATCGACAGTTTCCCCAGTTTGCGCCTGGCTTGATCAGTTGTTTGCGAGCGACATTTAGCACCTAAAAGCTTTTATTTTGCTATAATTTATAAAAATATTTGAATTTTGAAGGTTTACTTTCATTATCGGTGCCAATGCCCAAAATCTTTACCATATAAATGAAGCCGTTACTATCATAGGAAAACAAACTCCATCTGACGAGCCAGTGGCGTGGGAATGGGCATGACACGATGCCACCCGTCTTTTGGTCCACAACAGCCATGGCATGTATGTACATGCCACCTGTCTTTTGGTCCACAACAGCCATGGCATGTACGTACATGCCACCTGTCTTTTGGTCCACAACAGCCATGGCATGTACGTACATGCCACCTGTATTTTGGTCCACAACAGCCATGGCATGTACGTACATGCCACCTGTATTTTGGTCCACAACAGCCATGGCATGTACGTACATGCCACCTGTCAGCTAGGGGTTAATTTGCATTGTGACTGAGATAGTGTGCAAGAGGTATGAAAATAAATCTTCATGAAATCATTGTATTACAGATAATTGGAGTTTGGTAGTCTACGTGCTTAATTAGAACTTATCAGTAAGTGAAATTGTGATATTTGTTGTTTCTATAAACAAAACATGATGAAAATCGAAAAGGTTCCCTCTGCTGAGGTTGCTTACCCACAACACAACCATGCTGTAGCTTTTTCTTCTGAGCAATATGGAAATTTATGAAGACATATGTTATGTAAGTGTACCAAGTAGCTTTTGTATTTTCAGAAAAATAAGGAGAGAGATTGTGAAATGAAATTCTTGTTTACTCTACGTGCATTTGCCTAAAATATCAGTAAGTGAAATCATACTACTTGTTTCTATATTTTGTGTAAAATGATGAAAATAGAAAAGGTTCCCTCTGCTGAGGTTGCTTACCCACAACACAACCATGCTGTAGCTTTTTCTTCTGAGCAATATGGAAATGTAGCGAGAAATGTAATTTTGTGCAAATGTACTAAATAGCTTTTGTATTTTCAGAAAAATAAGGGAAAGAACAGATGAAACAAACATCTTATTGGTTACTCTCCGTGCATATACCTAAATTACCAGTAAGTGAAATCTGAGAAGTATGATTCCCATTTTCTATATATAATTCTTTATATAGAATTTTTTTACCTAAAACCCAACTGTGCTGTAATATTTCTGTGAGGAATTAACCCAGTGCTGACGGGTAAAAATGTTTGGCAAGTGGATGTAAGAAGGGATTGTTGGCGAGCATTGACAGTTTCCCCAGTTTGCGCCCGGCTTGATCAGTAGTTTGTGAAATCTGACGAGTGTGGTTCCCATATTCTTTTTATAGGTTCCCTTACTGAGTTGTTGTTTTTTTAACCTGAAAAAAATGTGCTGTAGTCTGTCTTCTGAAGAAAGTGCACTGAGATGATATAATTTGGATATGAATTAAATGTACTAATGGATGCATTTACACCAGAGAAATAAAATCAAAGCTGGTGTCAGAGTTTTGCATAAGTAAAGATGTTGCATTTGATGCATGCATCAGTGTTGTCTATTTCGATTTGATATGAATATATAAATTTATTGATCCACAAAAGCCAGATGATCACGTCTATATGAATTTTGGTTATTTTGAGTGATGAACAGCTGAAAAGAGCAAACATTTCTTAATGATAAGCATCATAAACTTGTGAATGAAATAATGTGCAAGGGAGGTGATTAAAAAAATTAGTGAAATCAATGTGTTGCAGATTATTGAAGTTGGTTAGTCTACGTGCTTAAGTTGAAATTGTCAGTAAGTGAAATCATACTTATTGTTTCTCTATTATGTGTAAAATTATGAAAATAGGAAAGGTTTCCTCTGCTGAGGTTGCTTACACACAACACAATCATGCTGTAGCTTTTTCTTCTGAGGAATATGGAAATGTAGTGAGACTTTATGTTGTGTAAACGTGCTAAATAGCTTTTGTATTTTCAGAAAAATAATGGAACGAACAGATGAAATGAATTTCTTGTTCTACATGCATCTGCTTAAATTGTCGGTAAGTAAAATTGTGGTGAATACTGTTCCCATATTCTATATGGAATTCAGTGATGAATATGGAGAAGGTTCCCTCTGCTGAGGTTGCTTACCCACAACACAATCATGCTGTAGCTTTTTCTTCTGAAGAAAATGGAAATGGATTGAGGTAGATGTAAAGTAAATGTACCTAAATGTAGCATTTTTTTTTTTTTTTTTTTTTTTCCAGGAAAATAGGGGAAATTACAAAACATCAAAAATACTAGTAAATAGAATTTTTACATTTTATGCATATGCAACATCACTGATCTTGTTTTGGTAGATAAAGGAAATGATTCTTTGTAATGCCCATCTTATGTTCCGTATTGATCATAATAGTATACTTGCTCACCATCTAGACTTTATTACCTATACTGGTGAATGTTTTTTTTTTTTTTTTTTTTCTTTCTTTTCTTTTCTTTTCTTTTTTTCTTTTCTTTTCTCTCTCCAAAATGGGTGTGTTTATCTGAATTTTGAAAATTAAACCCTTAAAGAATTGAGCATCTCATTTTTCCCATTTAATGAGAGCCATTTGAATTCATTTGTAAAATTATTTATAGTAACATATAGAGCTGAAGTTTTAATGAGGTTATTCAGGAAAGACTTTAAGAAGCTTCATTCATTATCCTCATATGTAATTAGTAGTTCATGAAGTCTGCAAAAGGTTCCCACTTCAGGACTTAAAACCTAGCTGTAATTCTTTAATTTGCTGTTAATTCTTTTTCATGACAGTGTAAAGTTGTGGGTTGTCTAGCATATGAATTGTGAAAAATAAATTGTCCATTGTGCATTCATAACCGTTATGTGATGGCAGTTGAAAAGTTGATATTTTAAAAAGTTTTCAAGAGCACTAACTGAAATCTACCATCTGTATTGTAGGTTCATCCAAATTTGTGGCATCTTTTATAACCATTACATAAATTAACGTCAGGAAGGTTGATATCATGTTCTCAAGGTTCCCTCTGCTGAGGTTTATTACCTGAAACCCAACCATGGTGTAGTTATTCTTTAGGAAGGAAATGGGAGTGCAGCAAGATGGATGTTCAGTAAATGCTACAAAAATATTTTTCTTTTCCAGGAAAATCAGTGAGATTTTCACACCAAAAACTTGCACAAGTGAAGGTTGTATTTTATCCAACTCTACATGCATTCTCCAATCTCTGATTTGACAGACTGAATGGGTATGTTATCTTTTTTTAAAGTAATTTGTGATCCACAAAGGGCACTTTGGCATGTCTGTATGATTGTAAGATGTCTTAAATGTCATAAACTCGATATAAGATGTTGGGGATGTTCTCATCTATCTCCCAAACAGTATAACATCAGTTCATATCTCATCTGAAATCATAAGATATGCGCTTCGTTATCTCCCATCCTCGTTCGCCAAAGTAGGGATCATGAAGTCTTGGATAAACCTGTTTATTATAGGGTTTGTAGAAGGAGTCTCTTCTATGTCTACTCTTTATTGTTGCTAAGCCTTGAGGGGTTACATACATTGCCACTAGGGCATACATTTGACTGGTCATAGAAAACAGATTGCACATCGTTGCACGGGTATCACAAACATAATAATTGTTAGTCAATTTATACATAGGAACTTAGTGTTAACCCATCCGTCCCGGGTGTCACATATATGAGACACAAGGAAAAAATAAACAGTTTCGGGCTGCCCGCCAGTGCGATGCTGTCTCGGAGCCGTGCTCCGCGGCAAAAGCGGCGGGTGGCCGGGCGGGCGGACAGACTCCGGGAAGCTCCGCCCGCCGATTTTGTAGCTTCCCGGATTTTTTTAATTTTGGCTACAAAATGTACCCCGGCGCGGGTGGGTTAATAGCATATATCATTTAGTGTATGTTAATAAATAACACTTCCTTCCCCCTTATGGAAGATAATACAATTTTTTATTTTAATTGCAAATGAGACTATACAAGAAGTGTAATTATAGAACTTGTATTATATATAAAATGATGAAAATAGAAAAGGTTCCCTCTGCTGAGGTTGCTTACCCACAACACAACCGTGCTGTAGCTTTTTCTTCTGAGGAACATAGAAGTGTACCGAGGCATGTGTTATGTAAATGTTATTACATAACTATTATATTGTTAGCTATTGTATTTTCAGAAAAATAAAGGAAACAGATCATCAAACGAAGGTTGTGTTACTTAACATACATATACATGCCCTGTAAGAATCGTAGCATCAGCACGAATATATAACCCTGGAAGCTAAGTGGAAAATGGCATAGGAGCTGATGAGCAAGGTTTCATACCCCCAGTTTCTCTAAGTTTTTCGATTTTAATGCAATGAATTAATCAAAAATTATGATGAGAAATGATTTGTGCTGATAATAAAAATATTATTGTATTTGTTTTTCTCTAAAACTTTATATAGTTGAATATGGGAAAACTAGTTGAAGTTAAGGAACTTTTATAAATATATGAAAGATCAGTGGAAATGTGAACTCTAGTAAACCTTCATAAAACAGAGCCTGCATCTGAGTTAATATCAGCAGAACTAGTATTTTGGGAATTATATAAATGGATAACAAATAGAAAGCTTAGGATGTTATGAAAACCTGAAGGTTCAAATGCATAATTGTAACCAAGATTTAAATGATCTCTAAATTCCTCATTTAATCCTGCAAAAGTATATTAGGTGCAGAAGAGGTGCTAAACCCTTCTGTATTAGGGAGCTGGCCTCAATGGGATTTCTACTTTGCTCTGGGTGTGTTCTGTGGTGTCTGTTCTACCTTTCGGCTAGGCTGATATGATACCTACCAGTAGCCCTTTTGGCGGGGCTGATGGGATACCAGTAGCCCTTTTGGCGGGGCTGATGGGATACCAGTAGCCCTTTTGGCGGGGCTGATGGGATACCAGTAGCCCTTTTGGGTGTGGGGCTGATGGGATCCAGTAGCCCTTTTGGCGGGGCTGATGGGATACCAGTAGCCCTTTTGGCGGGGCTGATGGGTAGCCCCTAGACCAGTAGCCCTTTTGGCGGGGCTGATGGGATACTAGCCCTCTGATGGCCCAGTCTCTTGGCGGGGCTGATGGGATATCCAGTAGCCCTCGGGGCTGATGGATACCAGTAGCCCTCTTGGCGGGGCTGATGGGATACCAGTACCCTCTGGCGGGGCTGATGGGATACCAGTAGCCCTCTTGGCGGGGCTGATGGGATACCAGTAGCCCTCTTGGCGGGCTGATGGATACCAGTAGGCCCTCTTGGCGGGGCTGATGGGATGACATAGCCCTCTTGGGGGGGCTGATGGGATACCAGTAGCCTCTTGGCGGGGGCTGATGGGATACCAGTAGCCCTCTTGGCGGGGCTGATGGGATACCAGTAGCCCTCTTGGCGGGGCTGATGGAGTATCTTGGCGGGCTGAGGATACCAGTAGCCCTCCCTTGGCGGGCTGATGGGATACCAGTAGCCCTCTTGGGGGCTGGGGGCTGATGGGATACCAGTAGCCCTCTTGGCGGGGCTGATGGGATACCAGTAGCCCTCTTGGCGGGGCTGATGGGATACCATTAGCCCTCTTGGCGGAGGCTGATGGGATACCAGTGCCCTCTTGCGGGGTGATGGGATACCAGTAGCCCTCTTGGCGGGGCTGCATGGCGATACCCTCTTGGCGGGGCTGATGGGATACCAGTAGCCCCCCCCCCCCTCTCTTCTCTCTCTCCTCTCTCTCTCTTCTCTCTCTCTCTCCCCTCTCTCTCTCTCTCTCTCTCTCTCTCTCTCTACTCTCTCTCTCTCTCTCTCTCTCTCTCTCTCTCTCTCTCTCTCCTCTCTTCCCCCCCCCCCCCCATGTAGGGATCTCCCCTACCTAGGGCTCAGCCCTCGACTCCACTAATTTTACATGGCCTTTTCTCTCACCATCTCTCATTTCTGTCCCTTCTCAAACCCCTTCTACAATCTACTTCCTAAGGTGTAAGAGCCGTGCTGAAAGGATGAAAGGCTGACTTTGTGCCAGTCGTGAACAGCCTGAAAGAACCATGGGCACGGTAATTTCCTTTCCGTTTTGTTGATCCTTTACCCCTCAAGGCGACCCAGAGGGGTGGACTTTTCATTTCCCCAACATAGGCAAAGAAGGAGCTCCACTCCCGGAGGACAGGATGTGGAAGCTCCGACCAGTCGTGGACGCCCTCGACGAGTCGTTCCTGATGATTTTCGTCTTGGGGCAGGACATCACTGTTGACGAGTCGTTGTGAAAGTTCCGTGGGCGGCTAGCTTTTAGGACGTACAACCCAACCAAGCGGGCGAAGTTCGGGTTGAAGGTCTATAAGCTCAGCACCAGTACCGGCCCGGCTGCAGGGTACACCTCTTGTTTCAAAGTGTACACCGGGCTAGACCGTGGCGACATGCCCTCATCCACGAAAGCGGTGTTTCATCTGATGGAGTATGGCGGCTTCCTTGACAAAGGATACCAGTTGTTTGTGGACAACTGGTACACATCGCCTACGCTCTTTCATTCGTTACCATCCTGAAAGACCAACGCGGTAGGCACACCCCTGTTGAACAGGAAGTTCATGCCCAAAAAGGACCTTTGTGTGAGGAGGAAGGGTGATGTCGATTACCGCAGCAGCAGGACGGGATTGTTGGTCTTGTGGAAGGACAACGCCGTCGTCGCCCTGCTGTCAATGGTCCATAACGCTGCAATGGAGGGGAAGACGCCGTTGGTAGTAAAGGATTACAATGTCGACATGAAGGGAGTCGACATTGGTGATCAGATGGCGAGCTACTATCCAACGCCTCACCGGTCCAAGGTCTGGTACAGGAAGATTTTCTTCAACCTCTTTGAAATGGCCATCGTCAACGCCTGGACACTCCATCGTGCCCTAGGCAGAAAAGGTTCGTTGAAGACCTTCAAGTCTGTCCTCTCCAGAGAACTCGTGGGGGAATTCAGAAGAGGGGCGGACTCCAGCAGGAACCACACTGCAGCGCGTCCACTGAGACAGTGGAAACACTGGGTGTCCGAGCTCCCTGACGGCAAGAGGAGAAGGTGTCGCTGGTGTACCAGGCAAGGGAAGAGAAAAAGCACCCATAGCTACTGTGAAGAATGCAATGTTGCATTTTGTACCTATGGGTGCTTCAAGGCCTGGCATGTAGTGAAGGAAGCTCGGGAACTGTAAGTTTCGTTATTGTCACTTGTCTTTGCGTTGAGGAATTCTGACTTTGAGAATGTATTACTTACTTGCATTTCTTTTCCTCTCCCACAGAGACGCGGTCGCCGCTCGCGGTCAAAGGGACACGGCAGTCGCCTTCATCGGCAGGAGTGCATGATCGCCCTCCATCGGGCTCATCTATGTCTCAGCCCTCGACCTTGACGGTAAGTTTCTTTACAGTCATGTCTTCTTTACATTTGTATTCGTTTTGAGGAATTCTGACTTGAAGAATATATTACTTACTTGCATTTCTTTTCCTCTCCCACAGAGACGCGGTCGCCGCTCGCGGTCATCGAAGCCGAAATTACTGCATTAGTCCCAACATGAGTGCTCAGACTCGGAGTCCCAACATGAAGGCTACTGCGAAAGCATCTGCCAAGGATGTTTTCTTTGATCAAGAACGAAAGTTAGAGGTTCGAAGGCGATCAGATACCGCCCTGGTTCTAAAATTTGCCTGTACATGCCTGTGTCGAGGCGTGGCTTACAGGTCAAATAAATAAAGTTGTTATATAAAAATATCTATGATTTTCCCTTACCATATCTTGGCAAGTGTTACTGAAAGAAACGTACATGGCATTATAGAAAGACTGGACTCTAACAAAAAAAAACGAACATTACATGGCTGTTTTATGAACACTGATTTTCCTTTTCCATATCTTAGCATACGCGCACATACACATTCGTATAGATATACTCATACCATAGTTTCTCTCACTATCTGTCTGTCTGGCTGTATCTACCTATCTATCAACTTCTTTCTCTCTATTTATTTTCGCGATCTCTCCTCTCTCTCTTCTCTCCTCTCCTCTCCTCTCCTCTCCTCTCCTCTCCTCTCCTCCTCTCTCTCTCTCCTCTCCTCTCCTCTACTCTCTC
>NW_020872468.1:7500-22500 GCF_003789085.1 Penaeus vannamei
TCATCACCAGGAGACTGCCTCCATGACTAGGAGACTGCCTGAGGGGAGGTTGATGGGGGCAACATCCCCCGGGAAACATTGTCTTCACCCTCGAATGCACTTCTGGATTGAAAGTCTGCAGATTATTTCTTGTACTGAAGACTGCAACTTTTGTCCTCTACAAGATCATATTCAATTTGCCCTGCATTTGTGCATCCATACCATAAAGAATAACCTGCTGATTTTTATCCCACAATTTTACTGGTAGATTTCATGCTCCTTTATTCATTACGATTAACATCATCACTAATTGGTATTGAAAGGGAAAACTTTTGTTTAAAATCATCTAGGTAAATTAACCTCTTGGTTCTGGATAATATGACACACACATTATATCTTCTGTATTCTTTCTCCATCTCCAATTGTTATTAGCCTGTTGGATCTGGGTGCTTTGCAGCCCACGTCTAGATCAAAATCTGGGCAATAGGCTTTCTTGAGTGGCGACTCAAACAGGTGTGTAGCATGTTTGCCTAGTATCAAGACTCATGGCTTTCCCCTTTCAGTGTTATTATCTCCTACATAAGTGTCTATAATTGTCATTTATTATGCTCTCTCAACAGAGGAATAGAATGATTTCATTGAATAGACTCCATATTCTACAACCGCCCCTGGCTCTCAGCTAAAATTTTCAATGACAGCATATTCCTGTCACCAGCTCCTCAAAANGTTATGCATATTAACCTGAAAAGAGAAGCAAGGTGAGAACAAGAAAATGAAAGGAAAATTATAAGGCTGTTTGTTCATTGTTGCTTCTCTCTCAGTACCATGCTTGTTGTCGTGGGGGGGCTTAGGAGATGGTGACTGAGGCCCAATGTAGGCGATCACCTCTGCCTTGGGCCTCAACCCTCGCCTCAACTAATTTTGCTTGGTCTTTTCTTCTCCTTTCTTCTTCCGTATATTCTTCATCCCCTTCTGTCCCATTCCTAAGGTGTGAGAGCCATGCTGAAAGGATGAAAGGCTGGCTTTGTGTCAGTCATGAATGGCCTCTGGGAGCCATGGACATGGTATTCCCTTGATAATTGCCTACCCCTTACCCCTTATGGGGACCCTGAGGGATAGACCATTTCTCTTCCCCATTTGACCATGGCCAATAATGAAGATTCTTTACCCATAATAGGGGTATTAAGACTTACCCCTTCAACAACTAGCCTATCTGAATTCGGTTTTCATGGTTTTCAGACTTGCCCCTCCTATGACCATAGCTCAGCCCACTGATACAAATACCCTCCTCAACATTTATTGACAACTCGATACATTCTGAACCACCCACCCAGGTTATTACCCAGCCTCCAGAATATACATTCTCCTTTCCATCTCCCTCTGCACAGTCTTCATCAATGTTAACCCCCTCTTCCCTTATTACTACTCTTCATCCTTAGTGTCCCCCCACAGAACCACTCCACTCTACACCACTCCATCTTCCGCCCTCATCTTACTGCCTCTACCTCTGCAAATCTGAGTACTTTCTTTGGCCCAGCCAAGTGGGATTGATTCTTTGCGATTCCCCCCACAGCTCCCTACTCTGAGAATACCCTTCTCTTTCAGCAGTGCCTCCAAAAACAAGTAGGCAAAGCTACCTCTCGCAGTCACTCTGATCGTTTATGCCTTGTCACAGTTACATCAGAATCCCAAGCTCGTGCACTATCTACCCTGACTGACCTTACTGGTGGCAAGCCCATTCCTGCTGAACCTCACCCCTCTCTTAATACATGTACTGGAACTGCCTCTATCCCCACAAATGTTTTTCCTATCTACAACAAGAACTGGTCAGGCGGAAAATGACCTACTTACCTGCATTGCTGAATATGATGCAGTGGAAGTACAGTATTACACTATTCCTCTCAGAAACCAGCGGAAGTCCGACGTCAATATTGCCAAGATTAACTTCCATCGACATCTCCCCCGTGAGGTTTTTATTGGTGGTTTGTCCTACCATGTCTGACCATATCGACCCATACCTCGTTAATGTCAGAAATGTTGACGTTTTGGCCACCCAACCAAATACTGTCGTTCCCTCTATGTGCCCAACCTGCTCATGGCCGTTCAGTTTATCCTGCTCAGTCACGGACATGTGATAATTGTGGAGACTCTCTTAATGTATTTTAAAGGAACTACCCAGCCTATAAGCTTGAATGTGAGTTAGCAGTCCTCAGATTCAGACTATGCCGCACCCTGCATGAGGCCAGACAGGATTCACGACGACATGTTTCTGCATCTCCCCCAGTATCTCTTCCCCATAACCTGAACCATCCTACCACTACTCGCCCTGCCCCCAGTCAAATTAATTTTCCAATCTAAATCCAGATACTTTAATTTCTACCACTTCCCAGATACCTACCCCTCCTCACTTGTACCAGGCAACCTAAACGTTTCACTCCAACTTGTTCTACCACGTTCTCTCACACACATTCCTCTTCTGTTCCTCAGATATTTATCCCCTCTTCTCCTCCTCACAAGAGAACCTTAGTTTCTCAGTCCTCTTCACCCAACTCCCCTTCAGAAACTCTTGAAGACCCAAAACTTCCTAAAGATGACCCAAGGGAACACTCCTTCATCCACCCTCCAATCCGTTTCTATTTCTACATTTAAAGTATTTGCCCATATCCACCCTCCTCCTCCTCAAGTTCCTCCTACACCCTCCCAACATACCTCATCCTCTCTATCACTCCCACCTGAATACTCACACGGATCTCATCTGTCACAACAGTGTCCTTCTCCGGATCCCTCCCCTCCAGACATTCTTCCTGATATTTCACCCCTTACCCCAGTCCCCTTTTCTCATCCCCTGGATTCTTCTCCTATTTCTCCAACAGCCACCTCTGTTTTCCTTGAACAATGTCCCAATTCATTCCCCAGTCACACACCCAATACCTTGTTCGTTGTTGTCGTGGGAGGGCGTAGGAGACGAGGACTGCCCAATGTCAGGGATCACTCTCCCTTGGGCCTCAGCCCTCGCTAATTTTGCTTGGTCTTTTCTTCTCTCCTTTCCTCTTCCGTATCTCCTTTATTCCCTTCTATCCCATTCCTAAGGTGTGAGAGCCGTGTTGAAAGGATGTAAAGCTAGCTTTGTGTCAGTCACGAACGGCCTTCGGGAGCCATGGGCACGGTATTCCCTTGGTTAATTGCCTACCCATAATCCCTTATTGCGACCCTGAACGGTAGACCGTTTCTTTTCCCCATTTTATTCAGGCTCACCATGGCCAATAATAAAGATTTTTACCCTTAATAGGTTATTAAGGTTTGCTCCTTAATCAAATAGCCAATCTAAATTTGATTTTGGTTTTCAGACCCTGCCCCTCTGAGCACGGCTCCGACTACTGATATTAATACCACCTCTTTGACGCTTACGAACAACTCTAACCATTCTGAAACACCCACCCAGGTTATTACCTCAACCCCCAGAAAACAGCTCTGCCTCATCTCCAACATTCTCCTCTTCTCCTGCTGCACAACCCTCTTCAATGTTAACCCCCTCTTCCCTTATTACTACTCTTCTTATGCCCCCCCCCCCCGCAGACCTCCACACCACCCCATCATCCTCTCGCCCTCGTCCTTCTACTGCCTCTATCTTTGCTAACCTTCTGAGTACTCTCTTTGGCCCAGCCAAGTGGGATCGATTCTTTGTGATCCCCCCCACAGCCCCCTATTCTGAGAATACCCTTCTCTTTCAGCAGTGACTCCAGAAAAAAGAAGGCAAGGTTACCTTTCGCAGTCGCTCTGATCGTTCACGCCTTGTCACGGTTACATCTGAAGCCCAAACTCGTGCACTATCAACCCTAACTGACCTTACCGACAAATACATTTCTGCCGAACCTCACCCAACTCTTAATAACTGTATTGGAACTGTTTATATTCCCCCAAATGTTGTCCCATTTATAACAAGGACTTTGTGAATGGGATGCAGTGGCAGTGCAGTGTTACACTCGTCCTCCTAGAGGCCAACGTTAATATTGCCAAGATTAACTTCCATAGACGAGACCTTCCCCATGAGGTTTATATTGGTGGGTTGTCTTATCATGGCCGACCATATCGACCCCTTTCTCGTCAATGTCAGAAATGTTGGCGGTTTGGCCACCCAGCCAAACACTGTCGCTCCACAGCCCGCTGCAATCTATGTACCTGGTCATGACCGTTCAAATTACCCTGCTTAGTCACGTGCATGTGCCAATTGCGGAGACTCCCTTAATGTGTTTCATAGGAGCTGCCCTGCTTAGAAGCTCGAATGTGAGGTAGCAGTCCTCAGATTTAAGCTAGATCCACCTTACGTGAGGCCAGACAGGAAGCACGACGACGAAGTTTTTCTCTTTATTCCAAAACAGTCCTTCGCTCAGCCCTCGACTCAACTAATTTTGCATGGCCTTTTCCCCATCCAGCTTTTTGTGTCCGTCCCTTCTCCAACCCCTTCTACTATCTAGTTCCTAAGGTGTAAGAGCCGTGCTGAAAGGATAAAAGGCTGACCTTGTGCTAGTCCTGAACGGCCTGCGGGAACCATGGGCACAGTATTCCCCTGATTTAGTTGTCTAGCCCATACCCTGGGGTGAGGGGTGGATTGTTTATTTTCCCTACATAATCAAGGCTTCCCATGGTCAGTAATGACTTAATACCCATATTAAAGACAATGACGCTTGTCCCTTCATCAAATAGCCCCACCAATTCAGACTCTAACGGCTTCCCAACCCCAGGCTCTCCTTTGACCACGACTCCGAACACTGAAACTACTACCCACTCCTCAATGCCTACTAGTGCATTACCCACCCAAGCAGAGTCAATTTCCAGAAGGCATTCCTACCCTTCTCCCAACTTCATCAACTTCATCACCTCTACCCCTACAACCTTCTTCATCAAACACCCCAACCTCCCTTATTACTACCTTACAGCCTTATTTTCCATCTCTCCTGTAATACTACCCCTCAACAACACACTTTCACACGCCCCCAACCTTCTACCACCACCAACCCTACAAATATTTTAAATGCTCTGTTTAGCCCAGCTAAATAGGACCGATTTTTCGTGATCCCTGCTACAGCTCCTTACTCAGGCAACACTGCTCTTTCAAAGAATGTCTCCAGAAACATGTAGACAGCCCCAACACCATCCCCTCTCCCTCCCCGTACTACCCGCAGTAGACAGACTATACGTTCCACCCCTTCTTCCCCTACCGCACACTCACCTCCACCTACCTTTACTCCTCAGACACCAGTCTCCTCTCCCCCCCCCTCATAAGAAAACCTTTCTCCCACAAAACTCTCCAACAAACTCCACTGAAGAAACTATGGAAGACATTCAAAGCTATACGCTTGAGACACAAAATTCCACAATTCATGCCCCCTCCACACTTGAAGTGATTGCCGATATACATACCTGTCCTACTCATATTCCCCCTACACCTCTTCCTCCTCCTCCCTCTCACCACAACCTAACCCCCTCAATTCCGTCCACCATCGATATCCATCCTCCTGATATCCACCCCCTCTTACTCATAGCACCCCTTCCTCCTAACCCCTCCCAAGACAACTCCAACTATACGTACTTTCTCCCTTCCTCCATCTCCTCCATCCTTTTCACTCCCTCCCGGATACACACGGGAATCACTCATGTAACAACACTCCCAAGCTCCTTATCCCCTAGATTCCCCAACACCTACCGGCGCTTTCACTCATAAAATAACTAAGATATAGCTCTCTTCCATTGAATATTCGCGGTTTCCGTTCTCACAGACCAGATTTACATCATATCCTTGCTTCTTATAACAACCTGTTCTTCCTCAGACGCATAAATATCCTTCCCTTGATCTAATTCCTTTACCTAAACCACCATAACCCCTTCCCTCATCAACCCCCTTACCCATCTTCAACTTTCCATCATTACTCTAGATAGTTGACGCATAGCAATTATCACCTGACATCACCCTTTACTATACCTTCCTATAGTGCTATATGACCTTAGATGTCTAGTACATTTATTTCGCTTTTAACCATTAACCATTATACACTGACTGCGGCGGCCCCTACATGTATTTTATAGAGGCTGTCCCACTTACAAGTTCGAGTCTGATGTAGCAGCTCTCATACAAAGATGGTCTCACTCTACGTGAAGCCAGACACGAAGGAAGCCGACAAGGTTTCTCTTATACTCCCTACTGTAGTTATGTCGCTCGTTCTGCCCCCCCCCCCCCCTCCACCTCAAGATGTTCCTACACCCTCCCCTATACCTACTTACTTCCCCACTTCCACTTCTACATTCTACCTACCCCAGTCAAATTCTTTTGCTATTCTAAGCCCATACACTCCAATCTCAACTACAGCCCCAACACCATCCCCTCTCCCTCCCCGCACTACCCGCAGCAGACAACCTAAACGTTCCACCCCTTCTTCCCCTATTGCACACCCACCTTCACTTACCTTTACCTTCATTCCTCAGACACCAGTCTCCTCCCCCCTCCCACACACACACCTCATAAGAGAACCTTTGTCTTACCAACCAACTCCACTGCAGAAACTATGACATTCAAAGCTATGTGCTTGAGATACAGAATTCCACACCTCATGCCCCCTCCATAATCGAAGTGACTGCCGATATCCATTCCCCTCCTGCTCATATTTCCCCTAAACCCCTCCCTCCTACTCCCTCTCAACACAACCTAACCCCCGCCANAGCCAGTGCCTGTTACAGGTAATTTCCCAACAAGCAACTTGCCCAATGCCACTGCTCGGGCAAACTGGGTTAACATGCAAGCCAGTGACACGGCCCTTAAGTTCCTTGATGGGATAAACATTGACTATGAGGATGCCATTGAACCAAACACTACAGAGCAAAAAGGGCTCACAAGCCTTGTCCGAGAGACTGCAAGTGTTTTTCACTCCGTCATGCCTGGATCACAGGTGCAGTATCATGAGCTTCTGTTTTTATCCTCAGCCACATGATTATATGAAAGAAATTTTATTTAATATCCGGTATAGACTTACAACTATGCCATGTATATGATATTTACAGTGGAATGTAATGACAACATTGAAACAAACCCTTTGTAAAACTTCCACAGATTTCTTTATTCCCAAGATGATTTTGAAAAGTAAGATTGCCTCTCACATACAATTCTCAAATTTGTGAAAAGGAGAGATTACAATCTAATTTGCATACTCTGTGGGTCTTGTACCACTTCCAGGCTATATAAACTGGTTGATAATTTTATAGCTTTTATGCAAACACAGATGTGATAACTGGAACAGAGGGGGAAGAATCAGATGGCATAAGGAATTGCAGGGTAGTATTGCTTTAAACAAGAATTCCTGAATTATTTGTTGCCATTCTCCTTCCAAAACCCCATATATTTGTGCTGTATATAATATAAACTTTTCTTCTATGAAGGATATTTTAATATATATGACAAGGTTTATCATGTTAACCCAATGTCACTGGGAAAATGTAGTATTCACAGTGTTTTTGTTTCGTGAAATGTCTCTGCACAAAGATGGCTCTACAAAGGAGTCAATTAGTAAATCTTGTGACCTCACCTAATTTCACCTTTCCTTTAGTTTGCAGAAAAAATATATTTTTTATGTAAGTTATCAATATCGATGCTGTTATTGTTATTATGGACATTATTATGATATTACTGACTTCAGCAAAATAGGATACCAGAAAAAAATCTGAAAACCAAGCAAATGGTTAAACAGGTGAGATTTGTAATACTTGTAGCTGAGTCATTGGCCATGCCAAGCACTTACAAGCTACCCCTGATGACTTTGGATTAACTGATTGGCATCAAATCAAAAGGTACAGAAATATAAGCAGGAGTGATAACAGAACCCTTATATAACACATGTTGCAGGTATCTTTTGATGTTGCATGGTCAGCAGACGGTATAGATGGACGATTCTATGAGTACAAAGCCATTGCTAATTACAGTGATCTGATATTCATTATGGCCTATGATGAGCAGAGTCAGATCTTAGAGGGCCCTTGTACTGCCAGGTAAGATATTCACAGCACATCATTTTACTAACAATATAGAGTATACCAATATTTTGCTAAGGAAAGCTAAGAACTCTCATAAGTAATGAAGTAAACATCTATTAAAAGGTTTCATTAGTGTAAGAGATGTTTGATTGAATTTATCTTGAACAGTTGCCAAAGTTCATACTCATGGTAATAATGGAATCATATATTTCAAGTGTTTTCCTTATCAATACTATATTTACAAGTAATAAATTAAATAAATAATATAGTTTTCTTTAATTGGTCAACTTTTGATTAGACCAAATTCAGGTATCTACAAGACAGCACAAGGGATAGAGTCATACATAAATTTGGGTATTCCTCCCCAGAAGATGATCCTGGGTGTTCCCTGGTATGGGTACAACTACCCATGCATTAACTTGGACAAGGTATGCAGCTCATATGATTAGTAAATCTGAATGTCTGCACATATGTTTGGAGGT
Source organism: Penaeus vannamei (assembly GCF_003789085.1). Classification (NCBI taxonomy): domain Eukaryota; kingdom Metazoa; phylum Arthropoda; class Malacostraca; order Decapoda; family Penaeidae; genus Penaeus; species Penaeus vannamei. The sequence goes on from NW_020872468.1 coordinate 15,981, forward strand.
ATTTGTGTCTATGCAAGTTTCTAATTCTTTATTAATTTCCCCCTATCCCTCTCCCTCTCCCTCTCACAACAAATTTGCAGAATGGAACGTGTTTCATTAAGGAAGTCCCTTTCCGAGGTGTAAATTGCAGTGACGCAGCCGGAAAGGAATATCCGTACAGCTATATGATCAGCACTATGGAGGCAAATCATGCACAGTACCACTGGGACAAGAACTCTCTTAGTCCTTGGTTCAATGTCAAGGTGAGTAACGAATCATGTATGGTGAGAAAGAACTTGGTAATGTTCATAGAACTCCTTGATATCAAAAGTAGTGCTTGAAGATAGATCAGAAAAAATAATTTGTTTTATTTAAAATGCTTAAAGCTAATAGCATGCTTTGTCAAAGTATTCAAAATCCTACCTCATAAGGCTAAGAGTTTGTAGTTCATCTGGTGAAGGTTCATTTTTTTCTGTAGGATAGCAGCACGGGTCAGATGCACCAAATGCGTTATGATGATGAGAGAAGCTTGGCTTATAAATATGCAATGGCATTGTCAAGGGGCCTGAGCGTTGGAATTTTCACAGTCAATTACCTTGACTACTCTGCTTCAGCAACTGCCGAACAACACAGAAAAATTATGTGGGGACTCTTGCCACCATCAGTGTAGCTCAGTACACTGCCTAGTTACATTAATACAAAAGTGGTATCTGTGATTATTAACATCCTCAGAAACTGTTAAAATCTTTGTCATGTTAAATGTGCATACTTTGCACCACTCCCCGCAAATGTAAAACTCCCTGTCTTATAAGCAGTTTATGGAAATTCTAGCTCATGTAAGGTATCAGTATAGGAAAAATGAAATTACAGATGTGAATATTAAATGCCAAAGCTCTTTTAATTATATTTTGATTAGATATAAATGTTTGCAAAGTGATTTTCTGTGCAAAGTGGACAATATTTGTGATAAAATTTGCCACGTTGTTCTATTGAAAATAAATTAATATTCACCAGTATTTGTTTCAGTCATGTCCTATTCTATACAAAATAACAGGGATTAGTAAAACTTGATATATTTGAATAAGGAAAAAATTAACGATAGATAGAATATCATAGGCAGACTTCTGTCAAGATATATATGATGGTCCTCTCAACCTTATTAGATTGTTTTTAAATGGATTAAACATTGCTCTTACTTTTAGAGTTGGTCCAGTAACATTACTATTGTTTCAAGTAGAAAACTATATAAGTAGATTACAGTATCCTGTTTCATTCAAAGATGTTTTAGCTACTTTTGCATGTTTGGTCTTTCATCTTCAGAAACTGATCAAAGTAAGTGTATATAGTCATATATCAAATATATATAAAGTCGTATATAGTTAGGCATATTTACCCAATGCTGCTGGGAAAAATGTTGCATTCATTTTAGTATTGTTTTGTTTAATGTTTCTGCACATAGATGGCTCTGCCAGTGATAAGGCACAAAGGAGTCAATTCGTAAATTGTGTGACCTCACCTTTTCTTTATGATTTCTATTAATATTGATAGTGTTATTGTGTTATAAGCATTATAATTACTATATTGTTACTGACATTACTAACAGCAGTATTGAATATTAGAAAATATTATCGAAAATCAAGGAAAAGGGTAAACAGGTGAGACAAGTACTTATTGTAACTGGCTCTTTTGCAACCTAGTACTTTGGAGACATTTATATGTAAAAACAAATACTAAATTAAAGGCACAGTTGGCATGGCATGTATGCACATACCTTCCCCATTGGCATGTGGTTAAGTTGCCTGTGCAGATGTACGTAAGTAAATAGATTGGTAGATTTGAAATATGTGTCAAATTTTCTTTCTTTTTGTTGAGAAGCTTTTTTGGTAGACATAAAGTTTAGAGTTCCTGAGGGAAATAAGTGAAAGAAACTTAGTTTAAATGCTTACCAGTTGTAAGCCATATATCACCTACTTAATTCTTCAGTCACCTTGTTTCTAAACTGGAGATAGTGTTATGCATGGTCTTCAGAGAAAGCTAGTATCTGGTTTGATTAGGATGAAGTCATCAGCTTGACAGTATTACTTATGGCATTGATTTTATTTTTATCAAGTAGCTACTTGCTTTACTAGCACTTTTCATTGACAACTTATATATTCAACCAGTGCAAAATAATGTGCTGTTGAAAGTGAAATCAAGGCCAGGGAGAGATATTTTCCCCTTGTCCCTTTATTTATTGTTTCATTATGTAAAGTAATGCATTCCTCCTTTGACCATATTCTCTTCTTTGTGTGTATTTTGTGTTTCATCTTGCTGTTCATTCACTCTCGGCTGCAATCTCTTTATTTCACCCTATATTCTCTTTCCTTGCTCACTTGTAGCTAGTTATGAAATTTCTTTTTTGTATTTATTAATTTGATCCAACTGTTTTGACATTTCTTAGTTCATAAACAAAATCATTTGGCAAAACTGAACATTGCTCTGTTTGATAAATAATTCTTCTAGAACAGCTACTTTCTTTGTACGTTTTGTTTAGCTGCAGAACAAACCACAAAGAATATCAATGTTATCTAAACTTTTTACATATATTCATTTGAGTATAAATGTAGAGTGGAGTTTTTAATGAGCAAAAGTAATAAGCAAATAGAACTTTATTTAACATTTTTACTACCTGAAACTTTGTGTTATTTATAATAGAAACAAATAATTTTTTCTCTTTTTCGTTGAATGAAGTCATGCTTGAATGGAAACAAGGATCTTGATCTGGATGATAGCAGTTCTAAATTGTAATTTTATCATATTTTTCAGGATAACTCAACAGGTGGGTACCGTCAAATGCGCTATGATGATGAGAGAAGTCTGACCTACAAGTACATGTTGGCCATCATGAATGGTATGAGTGGTGTTGGCATGTGGACAGCCAATTTCCTAGACTATTCAGATACTGAAGCTGCTGCTAGTCAGCAAAGAGCCATGTGGAGTTTGCTACCTTAAAGTCATTTTTGATGATGGGGTTTTGTAAATGATAATGTTAATGATAATGACAAAGTAAGATAAATTCATAAATGAAAGGAAACTCCACTCCATTCACTTGAAAAATGATTTATTCAGGTGATTGCAACTTCACAATGAGGGATTTATTCTGATAATGCTCAACACTATTGGGAAAGCTGGAAATGATAATGTCTGAAATATACACTCCTGTACACATATTTATCAAAATATATGCAAAGATATAAGATGTGAATGGTGATATTGTTCCTAATTTCTGTGATAATATCTTATTTTTGTGAAATGTATTTTATATTGTCATAAAGAAAATATGTTGATATTTTATGATTGCTGAATTATTTGATTGCTGTTTCAAGTAATTAGCCAGTGTTTGTTGTGATGGGTAATTGTAACATATTTTAATGAATAAATGATCTTTTCTACTATGAATACAAGTGTATATGCTTTTAAAAATAAAATAATGAACTTAGTGTTCTTTACTTTGTTTTGTTGACCAGCTTATTGTTTTTACTTGATAGATTAAACAATATATTTTTTTCTATTGTTTGTAATCTGTTTGTTTGTTAGTTTACCATTGTCCAGTTGGAAAATTAATCTGGATTATTAATTTTGTTTGCCTTGAAATCATTTGTGATATGTTAACTATTATCTTAATTGATTTCCGATGCTAGTGCAGCATAGGAAACACTGAGTAGCAGTATAAAACCCAATCATTTGGAAGTCATGTACAGCCATGGCATAGAATAAAGAAAGTTTTTCTCTTTCTTTTCTTTTCATATATTTTATACATATATAAATATGTGTGTGCGTGTGTGTGTACATGTGCGCACGTGTGTGTGTGTGCATGTGCGCATGTCTGTGTGTGCATGTGCGCAAGTGTGTCTGTGTCATGTGGTGCGTGCGTGTTGTTGTGTGCGTGTGCGCAGTGTGTGTGTGCACGTGTGCACACGTGTGTGTGTGCGTGTGCGCACGTGTGTGTGTGCGTGTGCACACGTGTGTGCGTGTGTGTGCGGTGTGCGCACGTGTGTGTGTCACGTGTGTGTGTGCGTGTGCGCACGTGTGTGTGTGCGTGTGCGCACGTGTGTGTGTGTGTGTGTGTGCGCACATTGTGTGTGTGTGTGCGTGTGCGCACGTGTGTGTGTGCGTGTGCGCACGTGTGTGTGTGCGTGTGCGCACGTGTGTGTGTGTGCGTGTGCGCACGTGTGTGTGTGTGCGTGTGCGCACGTGTGTCTGTGTCTGTGCGTGTGCGCACGTGTGTGTGTGTGTGCATGTGTATATATTCGTAACATACATATATATTATATATACTATATACACATATATATATACATATATATCTCCTATATATATATATATATAATTCATATAATATATATATATACTATATACATATACTATATATATATATATATATAATATATATATATATAATTATATATATATCATATATATGTATAGTATATATAATCATATAATATTATATATATATAATATATATATATATATATCATAACCATTATATAAGTATACATCATATACCATCCTATATATCTATATTATATAATAACTATACGTATTATCAATATATACCAATACTATACACTAATAATATATCATTTATATCCTATATATACTAAAATGTATATATAATACTTATCACATATTACCTATATACATATATAATGTATATATATAATAATTTATACTATATACTAATACCTTATATACATATATATATACTTATCTCACTATATATATACATTGTACTAATATATATGTCTATGTATATATATCGTATTGTACTATAAATATATATAATCCTAAGTATCTCATACTACTACCTACCCTACTATTTACCTACCCCTACTCTCGATATATATAATTACTATATGTCGTGTGTGTGTGTGTGCCCCTGTATATATTACTCATAACTATCACCCTATCCCTACTTATACAATAATATATACTACCTATACCTACAAATATTATATATATATTATCTATATGTTACTATACCTATACCTATACTGATACTACTACATATACATATAATATATAATATATATAATATATGATATGTATATGTATATTATCCTATATATACTTATACTATCTCAGAACAATATTATATACTCATTACATATACACTTATATACTATATAATATATATATATATATAATATATATATATATCTATATCCCATTTACACTATATATATATATATATATATATATATATAATATAATATATACTATATATATATATACATATACATATATATATATATAATATATATATATCAATAATATATATAATATATATATATATATATACATATATAGTATATACTATATATATATTATAATATATATATTATCATATATACTATACTTATATATTATAATAATATATACTATATAGTACTTCATATATATATATATATATATAATATTATATATATATATGTATTCATATATATAATCTATATATATATATATACCATAATTATATGCTTATATATATATATATATATAATATATAATATATATATATATTATATATATATATTATATATATATATTATTATATCCTATATATATATATATAATATATAAATATATATATATATATATATATATTATACCTATCATATATATGTATATATATACGTATATATATATATGCATATGTGTAAATATATATATATATATATATATGTATGTGTGTGTGTTGTGTGTGTGTGTGTGTGTGTGTGTGTGTGTGTGTATATATATTATAATATATATATATTATAATATTATACATTATATATATATATTATATATTATATACATATAATATATAAATAATTATATATGTGTGTGTGTGTGTGCGTGTGTGTGATACTACATATAAAGGGGAAAGACAGACTGAGACAGAGGAGGAATGGGAGAAGGAGGAAAAGAGTGAGAGGGGAGGGGGAAATAGATAAAGAGAGAAGAATGGAGGGAGGAGGAACAGAAAGAGAGAGAGGGGGGGACTCTTCACAAACAGGTCTGATCCATCCTGCCCAAGGCAAGATTTCCTTGATTTTCCCACAGGCCCCCTCCACCTGGGCTATATTGAACTGAGACAACCTGGTGGTATCCCTGTGGGAAATAGATCCAGGTGCCCATATAGTCTGAGTACTGACCAAACAGGTCTATCCTAGCAGGCCCCCAAATCCTGGATCTTGGTTCAGAGACCTTAAGGTCCAGGGGCTTCACTTCATTACTAAAATGCATCTAGAGCCACCCACTAGAGTTTCCAGAGACTATTGGTAGAATAGAAACAGTCCTGGTCAGTAAACTTGATCTATTGTCTAGAGTTGACTTCGCAATGACTCTGAAGAGTAGCTTTGCCCATTACCCAGTCTATGCAAGTGTTGAAAAATATTGGTGCAAGATCACAGTCATGCCTCACTCCGGAACTAATAGGAAAAAGCTTATAATTGCCTTCATCACCCACTTTCTGCCAGTCCCTTTTCCACCATATCCCTAACCCTTCAATTAC
>NW_020872468.1:30000-32500 GCF_003789085.1 Penaeus vannamei
CATCATTATATTGCATCATAATCATTGAGGCAGGCGAGAAGTGTCCTCCACAATCTGACCTAGATGTATTGCTATCATTGCTATACGGTAATCTGTATTTTATATTGTTCATGATGTTTGTGAGTTAGTGTCTAATGCTAAACGAAAGTGTTATTTGACTGAAAGCAAGATAAAGATGTAAAATGTATTTGTTTCTGTTCATATCCAATTCACTGACATATTTCTGGGAGGCTATTATAAGCATCCCCAACTATGAGTGTTCATTTTGGCAAAGAAGCTAATCATTACTGCAAATCATGTTGATAGTCTGAAAGAGCTGCAGATTGATACTGGTATCTGGTATCTTGTGCTTATTGAGGTATAATAACAATCAGAGTAATGATTCTATATGCAAGTTCATGATAAGCATGGCTATTGAAGGGGTTTGGAGGCTCAGACTTATGAAAATTATTTAGCATCATATAGGCAGTACTACTGGGTGTCTTAGAACAAGTGAATCGAGGTTATTAAAAGTAAAAGACACATGGCATATCAAATTTATTTTCTGTATAAAATTACATGACACAATACAAACCATTAATTTATAGCAACTCAGTATGCAAATAATGTTTAAATAATCCTATATATGCTACATTTTAAAAACAGTCCAGAAAAGTAAATAAAATCTCTCAGTGCATAATGACTCACAAGAATGACTAGAAAAAGGGGCCATGTACTTGAACATAGCCTCTGATTCCTTGTTTGTACCTCTTGATGAGGAGACTTGACGCTGAATATTCTTACGAAATATGCAAGTATACCAGCTTTATTTAGCCATACTTAAGGATGAACAAGGCATGTGTCAGTAAATTTCCTAAACCTATTAAAAACAAGGTAGTACTATTACTCCTATCCATAGACTATATATGAGCACTTTATATACAAATACTGTTTCAGAAAAATACACAAAGTCAGGTTTGTGAACCTAATTATGGTATGAGCCACCAGCACATGCTTGGTATTCTGCTACCATTTTACATGGTGTTTAAGTGTCCTGCAGGTGCCATGTACAAAAACTCAAATGAGTACCATAAGTGAGTGATATATGCTAGGGAAGCATTTCCATCATGTTGACATAAAAAAGTTCCTTAACACAGCATGATGCATTCATTGATTCATGTGATAGTTATAATAACAGTTAGAGTCTGGCTAAGGAGCATGATTGTACTTTCTATTTTATGAATATATACATAACTCACCATAAAATGCTTATCAACAATGCAAACATGAGAAAAGAAAGGAAATATATTGAAATACAGTATCTGGTCATTATAATTATTACAAACATAATCATTATGCAAGAAAAAAAGAATGCATAACTTAAATCAGTAACAAGATGAGATAAGACATAATTTATCAAAGTGGCAAAAGGTAATGGGAGTAAGTGGTAGAAATACATAATAAATAGAAGCAAAAGATGACAACAAAATACATAATGAGGGGATAACTGTCACTTTTATAGAAAAATAAAAGAAAAGGAAAGCACAGGAATAAAGATGAAGGTATGGAGAAAATGCTTTTCAAGGAGAAGAAATGAATGTACAAGTACAAAAGTTTCCAAAAAACATACTGCTCTGCCAAACATAGCTTGCTGAATATTGGAGAAGATTGTTGCAGCTTTTGATGATAATAATTGCTAATATTTTGTTCATATCCATATTGAATAAGTTTAGTGGCTTTCATTTCTGCCATCACAGGATAAGAGCATTAATAATAATGCCAAAGTAATAACTAACAATCACAACACAACAATAATCTTTGGAGCAGTTATACAAGTCTTAGACTTTTTTTCTGATAATATAGTGATGAAATTATGTATTCATCCTCCAAGACACTTTAGCATTGTAAAAAGTTTGATGTGGTGTACTTACTATTACCCATAGAGTAGTGAAACACCATAACACAGTAATAAGTGCCAACTCACCTCCCTTTGCAAAATAAAAATGGAAACCCAAAAACAGATATGAGTTATTACATCCCATATTCTATTTCTGTTAAACCAACATATTTTTGCAAATGACATGTAACTGTATATAATGTTCACCTAATATACATTACTTGCAACTGTGTTTACTTCTAAGAATTATATTAACATCAGTATTGAATTATACTATAGCCAGTATGCTAGAGCATTGTGCCTATGCCTCAAAGTCCTTCCCAGATAAGTCATGGAAGATCAGATAACCCTAAACACAGATTGGATGATCTACCATTAAGGCCTGAAATGATTAGCAACAAGTAGGGTGACCATGCCTAATAACGTAGTCCATCTAGTGTATTGTGACCTTATATAATACTCTTGTCAGTACTGACAAGTCTTGCCAGTTGTGTGCAGTCATATGAAGCACTATGGTCTGTCTTAATGTTTTGTGACAGTTCAGAGGACCAAAATAAAAGAACAGATGTTTGGCATTTCTTCTCTATAACCACAAACACATGTGATTTGCCAATAGGAAACAGC
>NW_020872468.1:37500-50000 GCF_003789085.1 Penaeus vannamei
TCCCTACATCTAAGCAAATATTTTTTTTTTAATCTAGAAAAATAGTAATCAAATAAAAAATAAAAATAAAAAATAAAAAAAGATACATAACCAAGACCTCCTCCTTACCATTCTTGTTAGCCTTAGATGCATGGACTACAAGCGCATCTACAGGACCTCCTCTGATATCAGGGCCTTCATCCCCTTCCTTCTTCAGGACCAGATACTCCTGCACATCAAGATAATCAAGCAAGCATTCTTCCTCTTCTTCTTCCTCCTCTTCCTTCTCTGGTACTTTCTTTTCTATGTGCAAACACTGGTCTTGTACAATCACCTCCTCAGGTTCGTCTCTCTCCTCCTCATGTTTGCGACCATTATCCATCCTAGAAGGGACAAACAGATATCAGTTTGATATGAAGACAAATCTATTCCTATTTGTTTTTACTTAACATATTTCACTCTTGTTTCTATTGCTCTACCCAATTTTAGAAGATGATTAATTTAATTTAAGGTAAGTCTTAATAATTAAAGTGAATAATGGAAAAGAGCAACTCTATAATGCTATGTGGAATGTTCACCATCTCTAAAATCAATTTTGAATAGGTTAAACAATCTTATATGGCCAACTATGTGTTAACAGCCAACTAACATCACAGATAAAGGACATTTATGTGGTGGCTTCCCACCAAGAAAATCAAGACTTACGGGTCATAAGCCTTCTCTTCTGGCTCAGGGCCCATGATGGGCACTACTCTCATAGCCGGTGGCAAGGACTGGCGAGAGACACTGGCAATGGCCCTCTGTTTCTGCTTTGGAGGCAGCGCTGGTGGAGGCTGGAGTGATATGTGCTCCATGCTGCTGTAAGTAATCACACAGAATTTTTTTAGGTTTGAGTATGAAATAAATGTTTTCAACCCAATGCTGCCAGGAAATTGTGATGTTCACTTTAGTATTGTTTTATTATAAAAATGTATCTACACAAGTGCTTTGCCAACAAGGAATCAATTACTTGTCTATGTGCTCTCCCCTGATTTTCAAGTTCCTTGAGTTTACAGGATTTTTTTTTCTTATTGCTATTAATATTTATACTGTTATTATTATTACTGTCTTTATAATTATTATGGTGTTATTAGTATTACTAATGGCAATATAAAATCAAATAAAATATTTCCAAAAATCAAGGAAAAGGGTAAACAGGTGAGATAAGTCAGACTAGTGATTGACTCATTGGTGACTAAGCACTTGTGGAGCCATCTACGTACAAATACAATCAATAAACTAAACTCCTTGTGGGCATGGCATGTCCATGCATGCCATCCCTGGGTTAAGATGACCCTTGTTTTTTTTATCATTCTAAATTCTTTTTTTTACAAATAAATATCATATCTCTCACCCCACCTTATAAACCTTGAAATAAAAGGGTACACTAATTTTTAAAGAACATTCTCATACTGTATTAACAATTTTACAATGTAATTTTACTTTGACTTCAGAAAAAAAGTTATTAATATCACCAATTTAAGGAAATTAAATCACAAATAAAATAAAAACTGTGGCTATACAAATTCTGTACAATATCCTGGTACTATATGACACCAAAATCAAAACAAAAGACTAAATGAGAAGGCAACCAAACAAACAAGAATAAGTGCAGAAGTAAATTCAAAAAGAAACACAGGCCAAAAATATCTTTTTTATGGAAAAAAGAAACAGAATTAACACATTCTTGCAAGTACAAGTAATACATCATAGCCATAACTGTAGTATAAACTATTTGTGTCTCACCCTTGCATCATGCTGGAGAATGAATGTGATGCATGGTAAAGCTCATGTTCACTCTCATGAGCATGCCAATCTGCATGGAGGTGTATCTGGTGCACAGAATTCCTTAACAGGTCACTTTCATTCGGCTCAGACACTTGGCCAAAGAGCTTCATGTAGTCCATAACTAGAATAAAGGTAAGCATCACAGTCTTGCAGTATTTTTCTTTGACATAAACTCACAGGTTATGAATTTGTCTAGAACTAGAACTAGACACTGAATAAACTTTGATGCATACAATCCTCATGCTATGGCAAACAAACAATTAATGATCATTTTGTGCCAAGAGAAATACATACCATATTTCTTCTTAACAGGCAGTGGTGGTGGGTTGTCATCACCAAGCCCTGAACTACCAAGCTGGGACTGGAAAACCGTGGTATGCCGCCGTAGCTGCACAACACTGCTGCTCCCCTGACTGCTGGCATTGCTACTGTTGCTTAACATGCTTGTAGTGCTACTCATATAACCACTGTTGACACTACTGGTGCTACTACTACTGCTGCCACCCAGCTGCAGATTGCCAATCTTGGGAGGAAGCTTGGGACTAGGGTCATCCTTCTGATAAGGATAAGAGAGAGTATAAATGAAGTTACCAAAATATAAATAAATAGAAAAAATTATCAACAACTGCATTTTTTATACCCCTAGCAGGGACAAAAAATATAATAAGTTAAATACATTTTCCTTACCTTATATCTAATGTCATGTGAGTCTACAGTGTCAGTATCAGGAAAGTCACAATTAACGTTATCATATGTGGAGGCTGTGCGCATCTCAGCTGATCGTCGACCTTGTTGTATGCGCTGTTTCACTGGCAATGCAGGAGGTACTTGAATGGACATGGTGTTGTTCTCTATCTTTTCTCCCTGTAAAATGATTTGAGTAAAATGAACAAATGTATGGATTTTATGAGAAAACATTCACACCAGAAAATAATAATGCAAGTGATAAAATAATATATACATCATATGTTACATAAGTTCCAAACAATCAGAATATGAAAGATGGTAAAGACAATATTGGGGACTGTTCGAAATGGCTTTTAATTAAAATAGGTAGAGACCTGTTACAATTAGATATATTATTTGCAGAAATGATGATGGACACATCAAACAAGTTTTTGAGAGTGTGTTCAGGCAAGAACAAAAAAATGTTATACAGAATGGATTATCACAGTTACCATTTAACCTACCAAGAAATCTAATTGTCCATGACACCTCGAAAACATGCATTTAATTGTTTAAACCAATTATAGACCTATTACCCAGTTACTAATATGCCTAAGAACAGATAAGGCACAATAGATCTATTAACCTCATTCACCTGGAGACCCACCTCACTGCCACTGGAGGAGGTTGAAGCAGATGAAACTGAGGATGATGTGGATGAACGGGTAGTGGTAAAGTGCTGGTAGGATACTACACGCTTGGTGCTGCAGCTCACCTTACTGCTAACCTGTTGAATTTAGCCATGCAAGTCAGAAAAAGCAGGGTGCAATGGGTGGGGTCTGACGTCTAGACCAGAGTGTGACATTCACACTTCAAGTGGAACATTCCAGTAAAAAGTAGCAGCAAAGATAAAATGCACAACAATGTTCAACATTCATCTTGTAAAGAACTTCTACATTACATAGCAGTACAGAACTTTTAAGGAAAAAAAACTATGAAAATAAGTTTCAAAGATTACACTTATCACGTCACAAGAATTACAAAACAGTATTTCTTAAATATGTGGAATTCACTAACCCATTGGCACAGGGTACATGCACTGCCCACTGTAGTCTTGCTTTATTAAATTTGTTTACATATAAATGCTTTACAAGTGCTTACTCCCCAAGGAGTCACCTATTCTTACCTCTTTATTCCACTCCTTGATTTTTTTTGCTGTTATTGTTGTTGTTTGCTTCATGACCATGATCTTTTCATTATCATTATCATTATCAATCATCATTATTATTATCATTATCAATATCATCATTACCATCATCATGATCATCATATTCTTATCGTGATTATTATCATTAATATGATTATCATCATCACCATGATTACTATCATTATCATGATTACTATCATTATCATTATTATCATATCATTATCATGATTATCATTATCATGATATCATTATCATTAATTATTATCATTTATCATATTTTCATCATTATCATATTATCATTCATATATCATTTTCATGATTATCATTATAATTATCTTGATTATTATCACTGTCATCATTATCATCATCATTTTCATTTTCATTATTACTATCATTATCATCTCATTATGATTATCAACCTTACAACTTCATTTCAATAACCATAAGTACAATAAAAAAAACTTTCCTTTTCAAAAAATTAAGAAAATGGGTAAATGTGAGGTCCCTTAGGCCTAGTATCCAACTACTTGGTGACTAAGCACTTCTGGAGTCATCCATGTTTTCACAAAATGGATAAAACAAAACAGCACTGGACACTACTTGTATACATACACCCTTCGAGTCAATGGGTTAAAACTAAAAATAATGGTATCATTTTGTTACTAATTTGTCTACCAATTCATTCATACAAAAACTTAATACAGTGATATTAAACAAAGACTGGTACATCAGTTCATAATGGCCAAAGGCAAATTTGCTTTCTGATAATTAAAATACTTGACCCAATTATTTAGTTCGTCACCTGACAGATATTCATGGCGGTACATACGTAAACTGGTATCAGAATGTAACATCTACATGATTCAATATCATAAATCACAATAATCAAAATATATCAATCAAAATCATAAATTACAATAATCAGTATATTCAGCATATTAATCAAAATGTTCTTTTCTTCAGCTTCCAGCAGTTCCAAAGCAAAAAAGAATATTACATCTATATCCCAGCTGAAAGAGAATAGACAGAAAAAAACATATTGTGATATTGAAAAGACAAACTTTGTGCAAATATTACTTTTCTTTCTGTTTCCAGGACTACTGAACATACAAAGATAATAACAAAATACTCAACAAACAAATTCAATACCTATATAATCAATGCCATATTTGTATATTATCTTCTTGTAATTAGATATCTTATTAAACACTTCTTGGCTGCTAATATTAATAACACTGCTAAATTATTTAACATTCAATAATGTCAGCATACATTGTCTTATTAGGAATATCTGATCTCCCTTGATAACATAGTAATGATCATGCAAAATACAATAAAGATGTAAAGTGTTTATGAAGGTAATCCCATCAATTGTGATTACTAAAATATAACATAGATCAAACAACTAAACTGTTGAAATTCATAGAGAAAGAGTAATCTATAGATGATAAAATCTATATCATAAAGCATATCATGCTTAATCACTTTATACCTTTACACTGCATGCACCACCAAGATCAGGCTACAGAGTCTATGATGCAATGCAATCTTACCTGAGATGAAGAGGAGAAGAAGGTCTCTGTGCGAGACTCCACCACTGACTGACTCTCGCTGGTACTCTTGGACATATGACTTAGGAAGGGTTGGTTTGTAGAGCTGCAACAAGATTAAGTTACACATTTCTCCCTACAAAAACACTCCTGTATCACAACACTACTCTATGTCCTTTATCAACTAGTATCAATTCTTCAACATACTGGTTAAGTTTCCAGTGGTGACTAGACATACAATTAAAATAAGTACCTGTTAATGAGAGTGTTTGATGAGAGGCTGTTCACTGAAGAAAGGGAAGGGAAGCCAGAATCCGTGAAACACATACTGGCGGTGTCAAAGTCTGATAAACAGTGCCCAAGCCTAGGTTCTATAACAATATTCTGCAGGGCTCTTTCAAAATTAAGATCTAATCGATCACTGAGAATAGACCCACAGGGATTGAGACTTGTCTGGCTTTTAACAGATTCTTCATGAGACTGATTCATGGAGTCAAGACTGGATGCAGGGGATACTTGGTCTGAGGAATGAGCAGTATGAGATTCCCTGTCCAGCGATCCAGTGTAAGGTCCTGAACCACAGCCATGAGGTGGCCACTCTGAGGAACTTTCCCTTGGGCTGCGGTTTAATGGTGAGCTGTGCCCAAGGGGTGAGTTTTGGTACATGGGGTTGCCTACACCATTCTCTGGGGAACTTCTCTTACAGTGATTCTTCTTCTTTGGAGGTAGTGGGGGTGCAATATCATTCCGCCTATTGAGAAAGATAAGGATGATCAAAACATTATTATCAATAATGCTTAAAATTA
The DNA here is from genome assembly GCF_003789085.1 of Penaeus vannamei. NCBI lineage: Eukaryota > Metazoa > Arthropoda > Malacostraca > Decapoda > Penaeidae > Penaeus > Penaeus vannamei. The sequence goes on from NW_020872468.1 coordinate 43,536, forward strand.
CTCTAATAAAGCAACCATTTCCAGAAAAAGTAAAGCATGGAACTTACCAACATAGAAGGGGTTTAGAAAAAATTTAGGTATGGAACTCACCCAGTTGGAAGGGGTGGTTTTGGAGGAGGTGCTTCCACAGTTGTATTAAGTATTGAGTCAGAACTCAGTGAGTGGCTAAGCTTAGTGCTACTGTCTCGTGGAGAAAGGAAACTTCTATTCTTTTCCACAGGTGAGTCAGCTGTAATCTCAGGCAGTGAATTTCGATGATTTGACACAGTATCTGAATTTCTGAAAAATGAATTCAGCTCATTGTTTAGTAGGCCTCAAATAGAAAATGTGTTTACATATTTATACCACAAATAATAATACAAAGTGTGTTTACCTATATGACAGTTACATACATTTATGGTCAGTTTAAAATACTCAAAAAAAAAAAAAAAAAAAAAAAAAAAAAAAAAAAAAAAAGGAAGAAAGAAAAGAAAAGAAAAAAGTTTACCTGTAATAAGGTGTTGATATTTCCGAGTTTATCGAATTATTATTAACATTAGTGGACGGAGAGCTATCCATTATGCTTGAATCTGATATATTCAAGTTTTCCTTATCAGCAGCAAGATCAACGAAAGCCTGAAAAATACAACAAAATTAATATAGTAAAAAAATCGCTCTTTAAAAAATTACTGTCACATGATCAGCTCTGTTCCAGGCATCTATAACATACACCATAAAGCGATAGAGAACTCACCTGGACGGCATCCCTAACTGTCTGAACAACCTGTTGGACGGTCTGAGTATTGTGAGCCTCATCCCCACGTAGCAATAACTGGTCACTCCACCGCACCAATTCTGCCACACTATGGTGTACGCGGGCTATGACTGAAGACACCGCAGAGCTGTGTGGAAGGCCATCAGTGAGTCATGTGAGAATCCTGCCTTTACTGAACTCCTTCCTAATATGTATGGCATGAAGCACAATGAGATAAAGTGAAAAGAGGATGGAGATACATGGGGGAAAAAGAGAAAAGAGAAAGAAAGAAAATTAGGAAAGGAAGGGAAAGGAAAAGAGAAGAGAAGAGAAGAAAAGAAAAAAGAGAGAATAGAGAATAGAGAAAATTGCATAGTGAAAAGAGAAGAGAAAAGAAGAGAGGGAGGAAAAACAAAGGAAAAGAGAAGAGAAGAAAGGACAGGAAAGGAGAGATGGGGGGAAGAGAAGAGAGGGAAGAGTCCCTAAGAAGGTGATTAAGTAAAGAAGAAAGGTCAAAAGGAAAGGCTATTCAAAGGTTAATACCACTGACCTGTTCTGATTCGAGAAGCAGGGTTTGAGGGCGAGGTTGAGAGCAAGAACCATCTCCAGCACGACTGTGGCTGAGCCTGGCAACATGTCCATCATGCTCTTCTCCACCACATCCCTGTAGAAAGCCAGCGCCCGCCACACATGCTCCACCTTGCTCTCCAGGCTTTCGCTGCTGTGACTGGGCTCCACCTTCACGATCTTACCTGTAGGCGTAATGCCAGGCTTGAGATTGGGCTTACACTACTCTCTCCCTAATTCCTCTTATCATAAACGGGCTTGCACATACAAATCCTGCAAATGGTTCTTAATTCTGAGTCGTTTCCCCTCGGGAAGCTAAAAACCTAACTCATTACTTTTGTTTTCGTTATTCATCATTATTCGAGATCCTGTAACTGGAATAATACTTTGTGTTGCGATACAGTAATAAAACAGACTGAATATTGCTCCAGAACAAGCTTTACGAAGAGATTCTGTACAAGAGCTAAGGAAAACTAAACAAACATCAACCTTTGTAAACTTGTTCTCATAATTATGTAATGCAGCCTTCGCTAAATTGGCGGCCGCTTTCCCCTGTTCACCGTGGAAACGACGGGCGCCGACGCGAGGTCGCCCGCGCTGGATTCGGCTCCGGAAGGGCGGACCGCGAATTTGGACGAACAGTGTAACGCACGCTGTCGGCTCTCATCAAATCAGTGCGGTATCGTCCCCATGTATGTGAGAATTCATTTGATTCTTTGGCAATTCTAACGAAAATTACACAATCTAAACAGCGAATTGACTTTCAAATTGATAAAATCAATGTTTGCTAATGACTGCTACCAATGAAAGATCAATAGAAGGCCTTGCTTGCATGAACGGTTGAAACGCTACGTCGACCAAATAGGTTATACGAGTGCAGCATACCGCAGCACCCTCATCGATATGCGAATTCACTTCATTCTTACATTCACCTATTCACTTCATCTAAACTGTACCTGAACACAACAGCTGCATCTGTTAACGGCAGGTACAACTCATGCCGAAACCGAAAGCAATTTACTAAATATACGAGCATGACAGAACAATTCCGCAATTTACAAGCAATTCCGCGGCTAGTTTACGGTGTCCTACACATTTTAGAATAACAAAATCTGAAATTCTATGAGTTTCAAATCTATTTTGCGTCTGTCACTGACTAAATAAAAAAAGTCATGACGCACAATGGATCGTATTCAAGGCTAAGCTTTTTTAAACATAATAGACGTGCCGCAAACAAGCAAGGCGGGAAAGCAACTGGACAGGTACTGCGGTTCTTTCCCCTGTGCGGAACATTAATAGGCACGTTCTGCATTTCGAAACCGGACCGGCGTGAGAATCAACTCCGGGTCAAATCGCATCGACCGCATTCCATTCATCTACGGTTGAAGCATTCCCCCAAGGACCGCACATCTTCCTTACGCAAATTCTCCCACCGCGAATTCTAGGAACTCTCAAGCACAAGGGCACCGAGCATTCCGATTGCTTCACAACCTCCCGACGCGTGAAGAGTGATGCCCCGGTTAGGACCGAGCACTCGCACGCAGCCACGAGAGCCCACGAAATGAAAACGGGGCATAAGGGCCACTCACCCGTGCTTCTCATTGGGGACTTCATCCCTTTCAGCTTCTCCTTGACGGAGTACGCCCGGCTAAGAAACACCCCTCCCTTGCTGGGTTTCGGCGTGTCTGAAATGGAGAAAAAACACAATTAATCAAAAACATTCAGTAAAAAAATCTTCAAAGAAAGCAAAGTGCAATTCAATGTAAAATGTGGGAAAAAAACTTACTGATCACTACAAGTATACAATCACTACTAATAATACCACAACTACAATTCGTAAAAAATACAATTGCTATTGCGAAAACATGCAAAATCAGACAAATCAAGGCGAAGACCCATGTATCCCAAGTTCTATCATTTCCACCTTGCTGTCAATTTTCTCCCTCTGAGGAATCCGCAGTAAAAACAAAGCCGCGGCGGCGAGTGCCTGGCATTCCGACGGAGAAGCCGCATCGCAAACATTGCCATCCCCGTGCAAACCTCCGGCTAAACTTATCTCGGCCAATGTTATAAATAACTTTCTAAGAGCGTGGGTGTGGATGGGGATGGGCGAGGGGTGGGCTGGAGAGTGGGTGTGGATGGGGATGGGCGAGGGGTGGGCTGGAGAGTGAGTAGGGGTAAGGGTGGGGGCAAACTGGGAGGAGCAATATGTTGAGAAAGTGTATGGAGGAGGGGGGAGGAGGCTGATACAGAGTGACTAGGATATGGAGAGAGACAGGGTAAGACAGGGTGAGGCAGGGCGAGCGACAGGGTTGCCCAAGAACGCATACAGGATTAACAGAAGGTATGAAAGAGGACGACGCAGACAAAGGGGGATGCCAGAAGACAAGCAAGCAAGAAAACGAGGTGACCCAAGAGAGCAAAAAGGAAAGACGAGCGAGAGAAGAAGAGGAGTTCGCGAGCAATACAGGGGGCGAGAGGGTAGGCAGGGCAGGGCAGGGCAGGGCAGGGTAAAGCAGGGAAGGATAGGGCAGGATAGGGGGGGGGCGTGGGGCAGAATGACGTAAAGACCCGCACAAACAAACGGACACAAGAGGCGCGAGTGAAGGGCGGGATGGCATGCGAGAGGGACTTCCTCAGTGTGCAACCGACAACCATCTTCTGTTTGTTGGTCCTCGCGGCGCTGGGCTAGGAGGGGGAGAGGGGGAGAGGGAATCCGATAACGGGGGAGGGGGGAGGGGGGGAAAGAGAATCCGATAACAGACAACAAACAGAAAGGACAAAAGAGTACGTCGCCTCAACAGAGCGCTGCGCAACAAGTCTCCATTCTCACTCTACGATGGGATAGAGAGACCGGATTGGATAACACTGATAAAAAGGAGAAGAAAAAAGAGGGGGAGGGTGGGAGAGGAAGAGGGAGAAGAAAATCAAACAAGGGAGCAGGATAGAGTAAGAGGGGGAGAGGGAAGACGTAAAAGGAGAGAGTTGGAGGGAAGGACACGGGAGAGAGGAAGGAAGGAGGGAGAAAGTGAGGATGAGAGAAAGACAGAGGGATAGATAAGGAGACGGAGAGAGAGAGAGAGAGAGAGAGAGAGAGGAGAGAGAGAGAGAGAGAGAGAGAGAGAGAGAGAAGAGAGAGAGAGAGAGTGAGAGAGAGAGAGAGAGAGAGAGAGAGAGAGAAGAGAGAGAGAGAGAAGAGTGTGTAGGTAGAAAGGAGGAAATAAGCGTGTGTTAATTTCCTCCTTCCGAACGACCTCCCCCCCCCTCATTGGCACCCTTGCAGATACCCAAAATCGACCTGCACCTTTTTCACTTCTCTTCCTTTCCATTCTTCCCTCTCGCTTGTTGGTTATATTTCAGTATACATATATATACATATATATACACACACATAAATACATACATACACACACACACACACACCACACACACACACACACACACACACACACACACACACACACACACACACACACACACACACACACACACACACTCATAATGAGCATAGCAATGATAAGGATTAATAAAGGGCATTATGATAATGATTATTATAATCATAACTGTCGATACTGAGATGCTGTTTATACTAGACATTTATCCTTAACTCCCTTTCTTAACATCCTGAATATCCCCCCCCAAAAAAAAAATCATTAGTTTATGACTGCGTGTGCGTGTGCATTTCTACTCGTAAACATAAATGCGTGAGAAGCCTTTTTATTTCTGCCTGCAGCTGCATGCAGCGCATGTGTGTGTGTGAGAGAGAGAGAGGGGAAGGGTGAGAAAGAGGGAAAGAAAGGGGAAAGAGGGAGACAAAAGGGAGAGGGAGGGAGGGAGGGATGAAAGGAGGGAGAGACAGACAGGCAGAGAGAAGAGAGAGAGAGAGAGAGAGGAGAGAGAGAGAGAGAGAGAGAGAGAGAGAGAGAGAGAGAGAGAGAGAGAGAGAGAGAGAGAGAGAGAGAGATGCAGGGAGGGGGAAAGAGAGAGAGCAAGAAAGCAAGGGAGAGAGAGAAAGATAAAGAGAAAGGCAAAGAAAAAAAAGAAAGAAAGCGTCGCCTGACACAAAAATCATGCGCATGGAGCTAAAAACGCACAATAAACAAGAGGAGTTTACAACAAGGTGAAGTCATCGCCATTTTAATTCGTATAAAGGTTAAGAGCGACATAGCAGAAGCGGGGGAGGGGGAGGGGGGGGGAGGGGGAGAAGGCGAGAATGAGGTGAGGGGGAGGGGGAGGGGGAGGGGAGAAGGGCGAGAATGAGGTGAGGGGGAGGGGGAGGGGGAGGGGGAGAAGGGCCGGGAGAAGGTGAGGGGAGGGGGGAGGGGAGAAGGGCGAGAATGAGGTGGGGGAGGGGAGGGGGAGAAGGGCGAGAATGAGGTGAGGGAGGGGGAGGGGGAGGGGAGGGGGAGAAGGGCGAGAATGAGGTGAGGGGGAGGGGGAGGGGGAGGGGGGGAGAAGGGCGAGAATGAGGTGAGGGGAGGGGGGAGGGGAGGGGGGAGAGGGCGAGAGAGGTGGGGGAAGGGGAAGGGGAAGGGGGAGGGGGGGGGAGGAGGAGGGGGAGAAGGGCGAGAAGGTGAGGGGGAGGGGGGAGGGGAGGGGGAGAAGGCGAGAATGAGGTGAGGGGGAGGGGAAGGGGAGGGGGAGGGGGGAGGAGGGGGAGAAGGGCGAGAATGAGGTGAGGGGGAGGGGGAGGGGAGGGGGAGGAGGAGGGGAGAAGGGCAAGAATGAGGTGAGGGGGAGGGGGGAGGGGGAGAAGGGCGAGAATGAGGGGAAGGGGGGAGGGGGAGAGGGGGACTGAGCCAGTAAAAACTTAAGAGGCGGGTCGTTAGGGAAGCTTGGCCAGGGCGACGTACAGAAATACTGGGAAGGAAAAGGGAAGCTGGAAAGATGGACCGGAAGAAGACATCCAGATGGACCGATGGATTGGTAAAAAGATAGACTGATAAGGGAGATAGGTAGATAAGGGAGAGGGAGAAGGGGAGAAGAGAGAGAAAGAGAGAAGAGAGAGAGAGAGAGAGAGAGAGAGAGAGAGAGAGAGAGAGAGAGAGAGAGAGAGAGAGAGAGAGAGAGAGAGAGAGAGAGAGAGAGAGAGAGAGAGAGAGAGAGAGAGAGAGCCACGGGGTGGTGATCGCCCGTTTATTACGCAGACGGGGAAGGTCGGCGAT
>NW_020872468.1:55000-57500 GCF_003789085.1 Penaeus vannamei
ACAACTTGTTTCCATTCCGCATCCTATAACGTTCGCATCTTGTGTCTCTCCCTCCGTTTCCTGAGCTATTGAAGCCGTCCTCATCCTCATCTCCGTGAGAGTTCGCCGCTCCTTCGCCGATCCATCCGCGCTCAGGATGTTGTCCTTTGCTGTTCTTTGGTTCTTGTGCTGTTACATCACTACCTCTCATCCACCTTGTGCCTTGGTCCGTCTGTCTGTCTCTCCCTCCTGCTTTCTTCTCCCTCTCCCTACCTTTTTCTCTCCTTCCTCTTCTCTCCCTCTATCTTACTTCGTCCTTCCTCCATTCCCACTTCACTCTCCCCGTCCTGACATCGGTTCCTCCTCCCTGCCCTCGCGTCCACCTAAGCCTCCCCTCCTCTCTTTCCTCTCCCTTTCATTTTCCACCTCCCCCCCTACTCCCCACTCCCCACTCCCCTCCCCAAGCCCGCCCGAGCCCCGCGGCTTCTGGCAGGACCATCCCTCCCTCCGCCCAACATGTAAACAATCTCCCCCCCCCCTCTGTACCCTGCACGCCACACCCTCTCCCACTGCCTATACAGAAGGTCCTCGCTTGGGCATTTGGACGTCGCATCAAACCCTTCCCTTCTCGCGTTTAATGTTGCAGTGTTGTCGAGAGGCTGTGGCTGCTGAGGTACCGTCTTTCTACCTGCAGTGTCGTTGGTATCACGGAATTGGATAAAAGGGTGATGGCGAATTCGAAAATGGATATTATGCATAGCTATTTCCTGCCGAGTCACCGTTTTTTTTTTGTTTTTGACATCGCACCACAAAAGGCTGCATGAAGCAAGTACTTCAAACCTGGCGTAAAAAAAAAAAAAAAAACAATAAAGAACAATATTCCATCTTGTTTTCTAAATTCCTTCTACTTATTTGAGTCACCCCATACGTTTTCTGTGACGCTGCATCAGTGGAGGAGGAAGAGGCGAGGAGAGGAGGAGGAGGGAAGAGGGGGAGGAGGAGGAGGAGGAGGAGGAAGAGGGGGAGGAGGAGGAGGAGGAGAGGGGAGGAGGAGGAGGAGGAGGAGGAGGAGGGAGGAGGAGGAGGAAGTGGAGGAGAGAGGGAGGGAAGGGAAGAAAGAAGGAGGAGGAGGAGGAGAGGAGGGGGAGGAGGAGGAGGGAGGAGGAGGAGGAGGGGAGGAGGAGGAGGAGGTTGGGGGAGGAGGAGGATTACGTTTAAACTACTACTACGACTATCTATACTACTGCTGTTTCTGGCGCTCTTCATCACCACCATCATTATCTTCATCGTCATCATCAAAATAAAGACAACAACAGAATAATAATAATATAATAATAATAATAATAATAATAATAATAATAATAATAATAATAATAATAATAATAATAATAATAATAATAATAATAATAATAATAATAATAATAACAAACAATAACAATAACAATAACAATAACAATAACAATAACAATAAACAATAACAATTAAAAAATGATACTAATAACAATAATGATAATAACAATAATAATAACAAAACAACAACAATAACAATAATAATAACAATAACAATAACAATAATAACAACAACAAAAATAGTAATGATAATATAATAATTATAATTATATAATGATGATAATCATGATGATGATGAAATAATAATAATAATAATAATAATAATATAATAATAATAATAATAATAATAATAATTATTATTTATATATTATTATTATTATTATTATTATTATTATATATTATTATTATTAATATATATTATTATTATTATATTATTATCATCATCATCATTATTATCATTGATAATAATAATAATAATAATAATAATAATAATAATAATAATAATAATAATAATAATAATAATAATAATAATAATAATAATAATAATAATAATAATAATAAACAACAACAACAACAACAGCAACAACAACAACAATAACAATATAAAAAACAATGACCAAACTACAGCGCAACCTCCAAATCCCGACCGGAACCCCTGCCAGCGCCATTAACTGCTGCCTGCACGCCCGCCCGAGCAACAATCGCGGACAAATCAACAATCGCCAACTGACAGCGACTGACTGGCTACGACAGCAGTCAGCGAGAGGCCGGGCGTCGTTTGCGTGGGCGTGGCGCAACCGTGCAGAGTGCGGCACGACGCCCAAAGCCCTTCGCCGCCCTTCGCCCTGCGACGCCGCGCCAGAGGCCATCGACATACGGCCGCTGCAACGCCGAAGATCTCTTCCGTAGCGCGGACATCGCAATTTGGATGCCTCGCCTTCCCTCGCCCTCGCCTTCATCTGCACTCGCAATCTCGCCCGCGTCCTCACTTGCACTCGGACTCTCCGTCTCACTCTCTCTCACTTTCACTCTCGCCCTCGCTCTCACTCGCACTCTCACTCTCAATCTCACACTCGCAGAGTGAAAAGGAGGAACGGAGGAAGGAAGGAAGGAAGGAAAGAATTAATGAAAGAATGAAGGAAGGAAAAAAAAACAAGGAAAGAAGGAAGGA
>NW_020872468.1:65000-67500 GCF_003789085.1 Penaeus vannamei
GGGATAGCGTCAGAACAGAGGACAATCCGAGTCCTCCTCCCTCCTCTCCATGCTCTCCACCCCTCCATGTCCCCTTCTTGCCCTCTTCATCTCTTCCTCCCCTTCCCTCCCCTGAAAACTGTGTCGGTGGATGACCCTGCAACGACTCAACAGGTTTGAGACGGCCGCTTGGCATTCAGCATTTTAATGCAAAAACAATCCCTTATCGGGACGCCTCCGTGCCCCCTCCCGCCCTGGCTCCTCCCTCCCCGCTCCTGCGACCGAGCCTTTGTTGCGCAGATGCGCACACGAGCGGTTGGCGCTGTGGAGGATGCCAATCCTACGGCCAGAACAAGTACTGGTACTATAACTGCCGCTGCCAGACATCGAGACGCTCCGCCCAACAAGGCCGCCGACAACTAGCAGCAGCCGCGGCCAGCAACACCCACGCGAGGGCGCCGCGCACCAGTGCCGTCTCCTGCAGAGTCCATTTGCTGGGGGTCAAGCGCAGGTATTGCGTTGTTGTCTCCAGCCCTGCAGCGCCGGCTCGGGAGGGAGATGTTGCGAGCGTTTGTCTTTCTTTTGCAAGCCAGTGAAAGATGATTCAGGTAAGCAAACAAACAAGCAAACCACGTGCTGCATTCAAGATGATCTTGCTCCACCATAAACAGGGTGCGTGTCAGGGGACGGAGGGGTCGCGCGGTCTTACTCCATCTATATGTAAATAACAGCTGGCCATCAGCATACATCTGAATGCTGCCGCGACTACAGTGGGCCACGTCACTGCTGCTCCACCTCCCGCCCTCCACAATCCACCATGACTCTCACCTGCCCCCCCTCCCATCTCTTCTCCGTCTTCCTCTTCCTACTCCAAACCCTGGTTCTGATTTGCTGAAATCAGTCAAACTGTACAGGGGCCTCTGTCGAAGTTAGCCACAGGGGAGAGGAAACTTTACTGCTCTCAGCCTAAAGAAGTTTCCAACGCGCCTCGTGCCCGGTCCCGAGTCTCACCGTTGTTTTCCGCCAAACCTGCTTGAGGCAGGCCGAAAAGCGCGACGTGACTCCGTGGGACCCCCTTTGCTCGACGGCCCCGGCAGCAGCCACGGCGGCGCGGCCCTCGGGAACGAAGGGCCGTGGAAACCGACCCGCGCGGAGAAATGGCCTAACTGACATGTGGGAAAAGCAGAGAGCAGCGAATCCCATGAAAACCAAGGGCCGAGAGAGCGGCAGGTGCGCTCGGCGACCGGGGCCGCGGACCCGCATGGGCTGGAGGCAGGATTCACACTCCGGCACATCGGATGACGACCCTCGCGCCCCGCTCGCGTCCCTCCTTCCCTCGATCTTCCTTTACCCCCCCCCCCGCTGCCATCCTTCTGCGTCTCTCCTAGCCCTCCTATTCTTTATCCAAACCTGATTCCCCTTCCTTTCACATCTCATCCTGTCCCGTCTTCTTCTTCTCTTCTTCTTTCTTCTTCTTCTTCTTCTTCTTCTTCTTCTTTCTTCTTTCTTTTCTCTTCTTCATTCTTCTTCTTCTTCTTCTTCTTCTTCTTCTTCTTCTTCTCTTCTTCTTCTTCTTCTTCTTCTTCTTCTCTTCTTCTTCTCCTCCTCCTCCTTCTCCCCCTCCTCTTCCTCCCACACCCCTGCCTTCTTCCCATTCCTCTTCCTCTTCTCCCCCTTCTCTTCCTTTTCTCCCCCTCCTCTTCCTCTTCTACCCCTTTTTTCTTTATTTAATGCTTGTATTCTTCTTCTATTTCCACTTTCTCTTCCTCTTCCTCCTCTTTCTCCTCGCTAGGCACCGCGATCAGAGAGGATCAACAGAGATGACGGACAAACCTCATCTCTTACGTGTCGACCCTGTTACCTTTCAACATCAACTTTAAACACAACAGACAAACAAACGACAACGCGCACCCATACTCCCAAAGTCCTTCCCTGACGCCCCATTCACCTCCGTGCATATCCCGCCCTCTTCCTCGCCTTTCCTCCCCCGCCCCTTGCCTGACCTCCGAGCAGCGCCGCGACCGGAGCACCGAAAGGGCACACTCTCTCTCGAACTACGCCCGCAACCGCCGCAGATTGTGCTTCGCTCAAAATTTCACAAACTAAAAAGGAAGACTTGGAGGAGGAAAAAGACTTGGAGAAGGAAAACGAGAAAACGAGCGCAAGAAAGCAAAATGCCCGACGAGCGAGTCTTCACCACGAATGAGTGCTGCGGAGTTTGCACCGCAGAATTAACCGTGTCCGTCTATGTCACGGAGGAGGGCCAAAGGGGAGAGAGGAATGAAAAGGGGAGACGGCCAATGGGGGAAGATGAGCAAAGGGGGAAGAGGGCCAAAGGGGGAGAAGGATGAAAGGGGGGAGAGGGCCAAAGAGGGAAGGACTAGGGTATGAAGGGACGTGTCTAAAGAAAAGAAAAGACCGAAGTGTATGGAAGATGAAGCAATCTTTCAAGAGAGAATGGACGACGAGAGGACTGAAACTTGGCAGCGCGTCGCGAGGGGCAGTCCCACCGCACTCAGCT
>NW_020872468.1:82500-85000 GCF_003789085.1 Penaeus vannamei
ATTATATGTCCTTCATCAGTTTATCAACGTTATCGTCATCACTAAATTCCCATGACAATATTCCTATAAATGACAGGCGTTGCCCCTAGCATTCTATTCTGATATTTTCTTTACATTCGTATACAAGCTACAACTGTGGTAATCACAGGAGAGCATCTACAGCATACAGTTTTTCTTCTCTTTTTCTTTTTCTTTATTTCACCCACTCCCCCACCCATTCCATGATTTATCATCCCTTCTTGACTTTGTTCCTCTATTTCTTCTTGGGAAAGATGTTTACCATTAGTGGGTGTTGTCCCTTTCCGGATGTTTCCTCCCCTCCCTTCCCTCGGGCCTGCTCCCCCTGCGGCCAGGATGCTATCGCCCCCAGGATACGCTGCGTACATTCCCAAGCCTACGCCTACGGACGCCCACGTAACTATGTAAAGCCTCGAAACAATAATCTGTCGCAGGAGCACCAGCATCCGAGTAAATGTTCAAGTTCCAGAAGCTCAGACATTCAGGTGCTCCAGGTGTCAAGACGCGAGCCCTCCCGCCCTCACACGCAGGCGCCCACGACAAACAACAGCGATGCGCGAGTCATTAGCTTGGCCCCACCAAGCCTCCTCCCTCGCTCCTTATATTTCATTCCTTCCGCGAACGACTCCCGTCCTTCCTTGCCTAATCGCCCTCACGCTCCGCCGCGGCAGCCGCAAACGCTCACCTGAGGACTACGTGAAGGCCTCTCCTTGCCACGCGGGGAGGACAACCTACGGGTTCACCTTACCATAGCATAATAAACTATTCCGTGCCTCTCCCTTCACCTTCTCCTTCTTTCCATTCCCTTCCTTGTGGCGTGCCGGGGGTGCCCCATCACCCCCTCCCTCTCCCTCTCTCTTGTACGCCCGTACGGCCATGACCTTGCCTGTGTGAGTCGATCAGCACACATGACGATCTTAAGGGCGAAGGGGACCTTGGCAGGTAGGGCAAAATGGTTCTTACTGACATTCGTGTCCGCCCCTGCCCTGCCACCGGTCCTCCTCTCTCGCACTCAAACACCTTGATGGTCTGATAACGCTCATTTCAACATTCCAGCGGCAGGTACAGCTTTCCGGCGGCGCGGCGTGTGTTGGTGGTGCCCCCCCCCCCTCCCGTGCACGCCCAATGCTCCAATCCCAACTCTCGCCTCAAAACCAGCCCAAGAATTACAGAAACCGCAATTTCGCGTCTGTGAAGCTGAGAATGAAAACAAGAAATAATAGTCCCTTACGAAAGTAGACACTCGATTAACATAACATTTACTCAACACGTTATGAAGTCAAGTGACTTAACTGTTTCGACACATTAATTAATATCAAGACTCCCGAGTTTTACCAGGGTGCACTCTTGCCCAGCACGCCCGCGACGCCTCCGAGAGCAACGCGGCTTAAAAGGATGAACCGGAGAGGTATACCGATGAAAAAATAGAGAACAGAAACAACAAAAACACTAATGATGACGTCGGCGGCGGCGACGACTACAGCAATGAGTGCAACAGCAGGCAGGAACAGATGAGAGAGACGCCGTGCAACTGCTGGCATGCAAGCTGAGAGCTTCGACGTGTGTTTGCATAGGAATCCGCTACGAGCCGCGGGCGGGATGCGCTGAAGGCTTGTGTCGGCCGACTGTGGACGGCTGCATGTGCACGCCTTCGAAGGGAAAAAGGGAAGGAGACGCAAATATATGTTTATGGTAACGGTTTGTCCTGTCTGTCTGATATAACCGCAACTGTTTAAATAATATAACAAAAATCAAGCATGTAAATGTAGTCATGCCTGCTGAGATATAAAGATGAAACCAATCAGTGGACGATTAATATATTGAAGAGGCGGCTTTACAAACCCACAAAATGCCCAATGCTCGTCGTCTACTTATCTATACGTAGATTATACTCATTTTTACAATTTGAAAAGGGTTCTTTTCCCATCTCGATATCTTGCTTATTCAATATCCTAATATCCCAATTTCAACAAGCAATCATATTCACGCTTTCTTAATTCATATTCTCACCTTCATAGAGGAATCCCTCTCCTACTTCCCCAGCCTTGCAATCATACCAATGACCCATACCCTTCCGATACCCAAGGAGGAACAGCCATTCCCCTGGACGCGCCTTCCTCCCAGGCAACCCTCCGCGTGCCTGCGTTCCACGGGAAGGGCAAACAAAGGTTAAGAAGTCGGATGGACTCGGGTATTATCAACGAGTCTCGCCAGGATCTGTCGTACCCTTTAAATGGCAGAATCGTCCATCATCACGTCCTTTACATATAAACAGTCAGGGAAATTATGTTTAGTTGTTAACGCTTGCACTTCTAAGAAATAACAAAAAACTATTTTTTACTACATCAACATGTAAACCGAACAAACTGTAACCTATAACACAAACTTCCTGATGCAAATTGTAATTTCAATTGACAGAATCGTTGACTAGAAATGAAAATCACTCCTCAAAGAAAACGGAGCGCCGGCATACATTCAAAGA
>NW_020872468.1:90000-117500 GCF_003789085.1 Penaeus vannamei
CACATCACACACACACACACAACACACACACACACACACACACACACACACACACACACACACCACACACACACACACACACACACACACACACACACACACACACGAGCACGCAGCATACATCCGACTAACAATATCGGTCCTATTCATTAAACAACTCTCGACTACTCGAAGGTGCATGGTGAATAATCTTTTCATTCTTCAGATTTCAGCAAACACGCCGACACACATTCCACAATCATTAAACCGCTGACATCAGTTCACTTGCCCCTCAAGTACACTCGTACCCTTGTGCTTTGGCCTGCTTGTACAGTTTTGCACGCCCCTCAGAGCAGCGCCGGGTTGAACCCTCACAGACCGATATTCCAAATCCTTCTAAACCGTCTAGCAGAACGAACCATCAAAGGCCGAAGAGAAAAGCGAAGGCAAATCCCTTGGGTCGCCCTGCTCCTTACCTAGGTGCCGCGTCCTTCCCCTGGGTCGAGGAGGAGCAGGAGGAGGAAGAGGAGGAGGAGGGGGCTGAGGGCGAGGAACACGTTTCAGGGCTGGCGCTGGACAGGGGAGGCGGCCCTGGCACTGAAACCGGCACTGGTGCTAGTGCTGGACTGCTCGTGCGACTGCTTGGCTCTTACAGGGAACATGTAGGGCACTCACTTATTGCCCGAGTGTGTGTGTGACTCAGTTATTACTTTACCCGCATCCTCCTCCTCCTCCTCTCCTCCCCTCTCCTTCTCCTTCTTCTCATTTTCTTTCTTCTTTTCTTTTCCTCCTCCTCCTCCTTTTTCTTTTCATGTTTTTGTCCTCCATCTCCACCTCCTCCTCCCTCCATCATTCTTTTGTTTATTCTTATTTCTCCTCCTTCCTCCCTCTCCTTATCTAAATCCTGCTACCCTTGCCCCTTCTCCAACTCCCAGGTCCTCCTCGCCCTTCCAATGCCCGGGCGCCGATGCTCCTCCTCCCCAGGACCTCCGCCCGACACCTCCAGTAGGGCGGGCGCGTCCCCGTCTGCGCCTTCCTTCTCGCGCCGGCAGTCCCTCCTTCCCTCCAGCAAAGAAAAGGCCACTGAGGCAGACGGTCGTTTACCCCTTCCTTCCCTCTGGCATCTATGGCCACTGGGATCAACTAAAGAAAATAGAATCAAACGAAAGAACAAAAAAAAAAAAAAAAAAAAATCTATTTCTGGTATGCGTCTCGGGTTAAGAGAGAAATTTGAGCGTTAAGATACAGAGACCTTGCGAGAAAGCGTCGGATTGGTAGAAGCTGGATTTTTAACACGAATTTCCTTGTGTCAGTTACATTATACGAATATCAGATTCACTGGAGTGTTTCGAAAATACTTATCAATATTAATGCAGCAGTGTTTGCGAGGTATTCGGTTAAGTATTTTTTGTGTGTGTGTAAAATCAAGACCAGAAGTCTACAAGCAACATTGTAACTACAACCACTTACAATAACCCCTTCCCCATGCCCACTCTGCCTCGCAACTTGAAGCTATGTTTCTGACAACACTACCAACCATATAACCGTACTTACTCGGCACTCCCACCCGTCCCCCCCTCCCCCTCGCCCCGTCCGCATCCTAAACATGAGTAGGGTGACGTCACGGGGCAGTTTTTGTCACCGCGAGTGTGTTATGCGTCCGAGTGTGTGACCGTGGCAAGAGTAGGACGAGATGCGCGCCGCGACAGCAGACATAACGCACAAAAGCGGGGCCAAGCAGCTGTCGCGGTGCCACCAAAGACGCGCTTGAACATCGGTTGCATTTTTCAGACGAAACATCGATGATGATCCTCCTCCAGGAATCACATGCCCCCCCCCCCCCGCACCCGACCCCGGACCAACTGGCCGAGACACAGCCGTTGCGCCGCGACGTGAGAATCCGCGTCCGCGCCGGTTCACAACGGGCCCGCCGCCCCCAACGCGCGTGAATGAACTTGTGTAATGGCCCCTCCTAATGAGGCACATGCAAATGAGGTGAAGCCGCTGTTGACACTGGACTGTTTTTCTAAGCCGGCTGTTAGTCCGAGGAAATGGGAAGGCGACTTAGCGGGGGCGGGCCAACGGGAAAGCAGAGATACGGGCAAAAGATAGCTGTGATAGACAGTAATAAACGGTATTGGCTATCACACTTAAGTAGCGACTGAGATATAATGCAAGTGATCAATGAGCGTGTGAGGGAAGGAGTGAGTAATTCTAATCAATAAGAGAGTGAGACTAATGTTAATTATACAAAGAGCGCGATGATGGCTGAATGATTGAACGATTGATGTATTTGGCCTAGTGTGAAAAGAGAGAGAGAGAGGGGGGGGGGGATGTATGTGAGTATATTATTTGGGGTGTTTATGTGAATGTGTGTGTGGGGGGGGAGGTGCGTCTGAGTCGAACAAACAGCCAGAAAATCGGTACACAAGCGAAGGTCTTTGGCCAAAAGGCAAGAAGCAAATCGCGGCCGGAGCCTGAGCAGGATCCTCGCGGGGCCGGGCGCGCGAAGAAGGCTGAATGTGTGCCAATCCGCGACTCGTCACGGTGACGTTCTGGGAGATCAGACAGTTACTCACTCGCGGTCGCGCCTTATCTCGCGCTGTTTCAAGCCTTCGCGCCTCGCGAGGCCACCGAATAACGGCACTGGAAATGCAACATGCTGGGAACTCGTCCTCTCCCTCGGCGCCAGGTTGCCCTCGTCCCTCCCGATCCCGTCTACTGCCTCCTCCTGCCCTCGCGTCTCCCTCCTCCTCCTTCGTCGCCGCCCCCTCCCTCGTGCTTCACCGCCCCCCACATCGCCCTGGTCATCTCATCACGTCTGAGGCACAGGCGTCAGCTCTGCCTCGCTGCAGCACATCCTGCCCTCGTCGACGCCGCTCGCTGCTCGCGACTAACATACGAGGACAACTCGTGATCGAAATTCCATCTCGCTCTCGCGATTTTTTGCGAGCGCTCATCTCGCCGTGCCCAATGGCTTCCGAATTCAAAACCCGTGGAAGCGGTTGGGGCATCATCGTGCTATGCAAACAAAAAGGCGTGACGTCAGGAGCACAGTGTAGGCGATGCCCGATGTCGGTTTGGCAGCCGCAGTGCACGACGGGCGCGCGGCCAGGGCGGCGAGGCGGCTCTCCTCCGCCGCGGCAACGTCACGGCCGCTCAACACCTGACAGCGATCAAGCCTCCCCTAGAGAACCAGCCTAGCAACTCCGCAATGCACACGACGTGGCTCGACTGACAGATAGAGCTGTATGCATTCCAAGCTCGCTGCAAGTCGACCACCGGCTTACACAGTACATACCCACATCCCTTCGCGCGAGAGCCGGTCGCAGGAAAGCGCCACGACTGCAGTTATCCGACAATCGGATTCTTAAACAAGCATTAGTAGTTAACTTTTTGCTCGTTAACTGGAACGCCAGAGCCCCGTCACGAGAGAGGGGGTGGAAGACAAAAAGAATATTTGAAAAGAGGAAGACGAAAGAGGCACGAGGACGTAAAAAAAAAGAAGAAAGGGAGTGTGAAGCAAGGAAAGGGACGAATAAGGAAATGACGAAGGAGAGCAGAACACGAAAACAGATCAACGAGAGGAAAGAAAGGCAAGCGTGGCCCGGGCGCACCTTCAAGAATGGAGGGACCCTGAGGAATTTTGAAGAACAATTGATGATGGGCACAGATGGCGGACGAGGAGGGGAGGGGAAGAAGAGGAGGATGGGAAGGAGGGGATGATGACGATGATGATGGCGAAAACGATGAAGAAGATGATGACAAGAACGATAGTAATTAGATAATACCACGGAGAAAATGATGATAAGGATGATGATGATGATGATGATACGGAGAACTACGAACAAAGAGATGGCGATAACAAGAAAAGACGAATAAAAACGAAGATGATCAAAAATCGAAATCCGAAAAAATAATCGGACAGACGACGAAGAGGAGACGGAGGAGAGAGAGAGCGTCGACGTAAAAGATCTGAAATGTGGTCGCCATTACACCCGCGGTTTTAAATGTAGCGACGCGCTGCTCACGCCGCACGAGCCGCCCGTCGCCTTCCCCGGCTCACCTTCGAAGCGCACAGGGAGAGGGAGAGAATCGCACAGCGACATACAGACATTCAGACCGCGCACGCACATGCCACGCATACACGCACACTTAGGGACAACAGGCATGCTCGAGACCTAAACCGCACACATTGTTTCAATACCGAGAGAAGAGAGAGAGAGAGAGAGATGTAGAGAGACGACACTCAGAGAGAGAGAGGAAGATGAGACGAATGTAGACAGAGAGACGAGAGATGAGACCGAAGAAGGTATAAGAGGAGGATAGGAGCAACAAAGAGATGAGAGAAAGAGAGAGACGAAGAGGAAGAGAGAGGAAAGAGACAGAAAGAGAGAAGAGACAGAAAGAGAGGGAGTGGGAGAGAGGGGAGCAGGGTAGAGAGAGAGAGGGGAGGAAGGTAGGGAAGTCAGAGTGAACTGAGAGGCGAGAGATGGTAGGGGGTAGAGCAACGCAGTGCACGATTCCGATGGAGAGGTCGGGAGAGCGGCTCGAGTCACGAGGGAGAGAAGGGACGAGGAGGGAGCGGAGGAGGGAGGACGAGGCGAAGGGGAGGGACGGGACGGGCGAGGGAGGGAGGAGACTATGGGGCCACGCGGAGGGAGAGACGAGAGAAGAGAGAGAGGAGAGAGAGCTCGAAACGGTGACCTCCGTCCGATACTGAAGGGAGAGTTTACAATTTCAATAGTTAAAATTCGCGGGAGTGGGGCGTTTTGAGGAGTTACATGATACAGGGCTGCTAGTCTACGCATGATTGGAGCGAGTATGCGCCCCTACGTGGTCATAGAGCAGTACTGCGGAAGGGAAAGAAAGAGAACAAAAAAAATGATGGGATGAATGGAAGGTACGTCTCTCGGTGATCTCCGGTCAGAAGATGGTTGATTTACCTGCTTGTGAAGGGCGTGTGTTATGGTGATAGACTCCCTAGTTGTGCTTTGTGCATGATTAATAAGACAAGAGCGTTCTGTATAAAGGCAGAAGGAGTCTGGAGCTAGAGAGATCAATGTAGAAGGGGGACGAGAAGCTAGGTATACGGGGTAGGAGGAGGAAATAGGATATAGAGATGCGGTTGAAAGAGACGAATGGAACACCTAGTGAGATCTGTGGACAAAGCATTGCTAGACGTATCACTTACAGAGTTCGGATGTCTAGTAGTTGAATCCACTTACGGGTGATTCCGTCCTATCGTTTGACAATGGGCGCGGAAGGCTGATGTCTAAGTTTTGACAATCAGTGATGTCTAGTTCTCTGCACCAATCTGTACGTCTGATGTCTAGTGTTGACAACACTGCGCAGTGATAGGTCACCAGTTTGACGAATCGAGTTGTATCTAGTTTGTGCAATTAGTTGATCGTGTAGTGCTGACAATCAGTGATCCGTCTAGTCTGACAATCAGTGGGTCTAGTTTGATAATCTCATGACTTATACGGTGAGTATCAAATAGAGCGGTGACATGATCGGGGAGGAGAGTGAACTATGACCCTGCATAGAGAAGACGTGGACCAGAAGTATGCATAGACCGAGTTTTATGAAGCGTTTCGAGTAAGCGAGAGTAAGCCGATCGGCGGGTCTCACAGAATCAAGGTTACAGACCTCTGGACGCACTCCCTGCTTTCCCTCTCCTCACCATAAGAGACGGGAGTCGGCGCGCATCAGACTCGGCAAGAAGGTGTAGACGTAGGAGAGTATGCATTGTTATCCTGTCTATCGTTATAGGTATCGATTTGGAGGTATCACAGTTGGGAGCGGGTGAGACGAGGGCGTCGGGCAGGTCACGGTAGAGGGCTTTGGACGCGGTTCGATTCATGCCTATGCTCGGAGAGCGCACGCTTTGTGGCCGTTGCCCATTCGGTCGTGGGACTTTTGTAATCGCTACGAGAGACGCCTGGGAGAGGGAGGGAGGACACACTATTGCGCGCAGCCGGAGGTGAGTGCTTTGAGGCGAGGGAGTGTAGGGTCTAGTAGGCTGAGCGGCAAGAGTACGGAGGGAGGGAGATAAAGAGATACAATAGCGACAATTGAGATCTTGTAGCAGAGAGAGAGTCATCGACCTGGGACGATTAGTACGTAGGGGAGGAGAGAGGACGAGCAGCAGATAGAGAGAATGAGCAGAAAGAGAGGAATCCACGAGAGAGAGAGAGAGGGCGAAGAAAGGGAAAGCAGGGGTCTGAGTTGATAGCTCAGATGAGTAGTTGCAGGGCAGGATGACACAGAAGGAAAAGGACAGAGAAGTCGAGAGATCGATCAGTCGGGAAAGAGTAAGGGGAAGTGGAGAAATTGGGAAGGGGTGTTCGAGACGGGAGATTAGATGATGCAAGGACTGGAGAAGAGGGGGATAGTGAGGTCCTAATGGATACGGTAGAACGAGCTCTAGGTGTGAGAGAGGGCCTTTGGAGGGAAGGAAGCGTGGTGTAACTAGAAACTGCACGTTGACTGCGTCTAGGGCGAGAGGTAGAGGGATGGGAGTAGGGGAGCGATGAGAGGAGTAAGGGGCGAGTCTCGTAGAGAAACAGGGATATTGAACTCCGAGAAATCGGAGGAGGGGGAAGAGGGAGACACGCCGAAGACGGAACCGAGAAGCAGAGTAGAGAGAGAGCAGATCGAGAGAGAGAAGTATGAGAGAAGAGACGAGGAGAGAGAGAGAGAGAGAGACCGAGGAGAAGACGAGATCGAGAGCAGAGAGAGAGGGGCGACGATAATGGGATATTGAGAGAGAGAGAGAGCATGGAGAGAGAGTAGAGAGAGAGAGAAGAGAGAGAGGAGAGAGAGAGAGAGAGAGAGAGAGAGGAGAGGAGAGAATCACTGTTTCCATTAATTACCAGATCTGGGCTTTCTAGTTTAAGCATAATATGGGTATCTAGCACTATGCTTAGCTCTCCATACACTCTCTTCTTCACTTCTCTCTCACTCAACGCATCGTGTGTGAACAAATCATTGAGAAATATTATTGGAGCTAGCATACAAGTGCCTGCTGCGACGATACTAAAAAATTAGGATAGTCACAATCATCAAAATCACGAAATTTTTGAAGAGACGTGTCAATATCCTCATACTCTCCACCATCTTTCCTCGCACTATATCTCTCTCTCTAGGACTACCTCTCATTCCTCGATATATAACCTTCTCTCTCCTTCATCTCAGGGTCACGCTTATATTTCGTATAATAAATCTATCTCTCAATCTTTGATCTCGGACAGTTAGTATTTCTCTCATGTGTTTTTAACTTATATGTGTGTATCGTATGCTCTCTCTGTGAAAAGATGCTATTGTTCCACTGTGCCGCTCTTCATCTCTCACCTTCTCTTCTTTCATCTCTCTTCGGCTCCATCATCTTGAATCCCCTCACACTTACCTCATCTCTTCTGTCAGCTTGTGCCATCTCAAGCCACTCAATAGTAAGTCGTCTCATCCCCAATCTCTTCCCTTCGATACTCCTCCAGCACAAACTCGTAGCCGCCAATGTCAAAAGTTAGTTCTCATATCTTCTGATCTTCCAACTTGAAATCTCCAAACCAAAACAATCAGATTAGATCTCAGTAGTTGGAAGCAGTGAAACATCTGGTCACGACACCTTCCAGACTGTTTCTTCAGTCCATTCCCTCTCTCTCCACTTTCCATACTACCTCCTTACCTCTCTCCATCACATATCTCCCTAATCTCTCCTAACATTCTCTTTCATCATCCTTCTCGGTCCTTGGACCTTCATTTGCCTCTTAATCCTACGCGAGCTACGCTGATTTATAGAGCTACTCTTTGCTAAATGCAAATTCCAAAGCTCCACATTCCCCTGATTATCCATCAAATCTCTCATCACCCTATAGTTAAGAGTACATTGATTTCTCAACGTTCTTTCGACCTCCGAGAAGGTTCTTCACTATACTCCTTATCCATCTCTTCTCAAACAATCCTTCCTTAACAGTTCTCTAGACATCTCTCTATCTACATCTCCACACCATCGATCACTAAATCAAGTCATCCATCCCATCGACTATCAAAACAGTTCTCATTCGATGCCATAATCAAAATAACCAATTACAAAGAACGTAAATATGCCAAAACACACATAATCCTCTCTCCTCAAGAACAAATAATTCTTCGCACAACTAACAATAACAAATAAAGAAAACAATATAACGGGCCTAGAAAAGCACCGGTACTCGGAAGCACCAAAAAAAACTTACACAATCTCAGTCAGGACGAGAATGATTATTTGATCGAAACACTGCATAAAACTACAGCGGACTACTTCCTTGCATATTGTAAATTGATAGGAGTCAAGGCCTACATATAATACAATTTACCACTATGTTATGAGTATGTCATGAAGTTATCTGATTTGAATATAAAAACGGTAGTCACCGTGCAATTGTCAAAGTCCTGTTAGGAAGGATTACGTACATGCGTTAAAATACTTATGTAGTAATAGATCATTCTTGTTGACATATAACTTTTAGACACCTAGCAATTAAAGTAATAGAAAACGGTATATGTATGAGTGAAAGTAGAACTTTACAGACTAGAGTACGCGATTTTGGTTCTGGGGCAATCTGTGGGGAAATTCGGTTATGATGATATACGGCATGCCGAGCAAGGTATTATCTTATACATATATAGATAACACTAATATCATTAATGATTACAGTCACAAAGAGATAATCGTCTTGGGCTTGTGTTTAAGATCTGATGCCAAATGATATTTCAGCAATGGGTTCTTTCACTTTTTTTTTTTATTTCTAATACTTTCTGGTAAAGTTAGGGGTTCCAAACTAATATGCAGTCACCTCGGATTTGCATATTTTTTTTATTTCGCTTGCCCCGAGGGTTTCCTGTATTCCATCTTTTGATATGTAAGTTATTTTTTCTTTGTAAGGCCACCCGTTGTGTTTACTGTTTCCTGTCTAAGGTAACATCTAATTTGGGTTAAATTCCTGTGTATGATTTTATGGTATTCGAATAATTAGACCAATGTGTCTCGTTTAAGGTTTATTCTGTGATTTTTTAGCCATTTTAATTTGTTAAAATAAACAGAGAGAGAAAAGGGGGAGGAAAGGAGGGAGAAAAGAGAGCCAAAGAGACAGAGGTCTTATACAATTGAGGTACTACTGCAAACCGAAGGAAGCTTTTTTTTTTTTTTTTTACTTTGTTTGGACACGTTTATGGGAGAAGCATAAGAAGTAAGGAGAGGGGAGTGCGAAAGAGAGGAGGAAGAGGGGAGAGGAAGAGGGATAAGGGAGAGTAGAGACGAAAGAGAGTGCGAAGGGAAAGGGGAGGAAAGGCGAGAGAAAGAGGAGTGAGTCGAGAAAGAGAAGTGTGCGAGAGAGAGAGAGAGATGAGAGAAGAGAGAGACGAGAGAGGAGAGAGGAGAGGGAGAGAGAGAAAGAGAGGAGAGAGAGGAGAGAGATAGAGAAAGAGAAGAGAGAGAGTGAGAAGAAGAGAAGATGAATCGAGAGAGAGAAGAGAGAAGTTTATTTGGGCGAAGAGGGAGAGAGAGAGAGTGCGAGGGGAGAGAGAAAGAAAGCGTGCGAGAAGAAGAGAGAGGTGCGGCGGGGCGAGAGAGTAGAGAGGGTGGACAGAGAGAGCATTGGAGAGGGAAATGATGACAAGGAGTAGAGTAGGCACAAGAGGAGAGGGTAGATGAGAAGAGAGAAAGAGTAGAGCCGAGAGATAGAATCGAGACCACGCCAAAGAGAGGAGGAGATAGGAGAGAGAGAGAGAGAGAGATGAAGGAGGTGCGAGAGGGAGTGTGCGAGAGAGAGCAAGAGAAGAAGAGAGAGAGAGTGGCGGTGAAGAAGAAGAGGGAAAAGAGAAAGAGATGAAGAGAAGTGCGCCGTGAGAAGAGAGAGAGAGAGCTGGAGAAAGCAAGTAGTGCGAGAGAGAGCAGAAGAGAGAGGTGAGGAGCGTATTTGAAGAGAGGACGAGAGAGGAGGGAGAAAGAGAGAGTAAAAGCCTAGTGCGGGAGAGAAGAGGATTAGGAAGAAGCAGAGAGTGCGAAAGAGAAGGAGAGAGTAAAGAAGTACGAGAGAGGGAAGTTGGCGAGGAAGGAGGGGAGGATGAGGAAAGGAGTAGGGAGAACAGGTGGCGAGGGAGAGAGAGGAGTAGAGAGAACAGGGTAGAGGGAAGTGTGCGTGCAGAGCGCAATAGAGGAAGTGAGAGTGAGAGAAGAGAAAGAAGAGGAGATGAGAGGATGAATAGGCGCGAGAAAGCGAGGAGGAGAGAGAGAGAGAGAGAGAGAGAGAAGAGAGAGAGATGAAGAGAGGCGAGCGAGAGAGGAAGAGAGGGAGAGGGGAGGATGGAGAGGAGGGAGGGGAGGGAGGTGGAGGGAGGGAGGAGAGGGAGGGGAGGAGGGGAGGGAGGGGAGGGGGGAGGGAGGGAGGGAGAGGGGAGAGGGGATTTACATTTTTAACATATGATACTTTTGAAAACAGTATATGCTTAACATTCCGGAACTTACAAAAGCATGAAAAAATGGGGAGAGACTACATTTGATGATTTGTATTTCTGTTTATCATAAGTTGACATTTTCCGCTCTAGCAACTGTACCTCACATTTACAGCTGATTGGGTAACTCTAAGTGTACTAAGACATATTCCTATGACACTTTCCAACAAACACTGTTCGCACTGATTAATTTCTTTATTTTCCACCACATCGGGGGGTAGGAGTCCCCTGGGTACGCCATACGAGATAGGAGGACTCCTCTTACTATTCCCCCGCAATTAAAAATTACAAGCACTTCCCACTTTCTTTCACTGACGCCTCCATCGCCCATCCACCTTCTCTCGGGCGGGTTTTTAAATGTTCCAACGTCACGAATCGCCTCGCTCGCGTCCAGGACTCGGCTGCGACGGCACGTGGACAAGCACGCGCGAACACGAGGCACCAGCGGGGCTAACCGCAGGAGGCGAGGGGGGCGGGGGCTGGTGACTACCTTGTGAACACGCGAGTTGGGAAGTGGACACTGAGCAGGTGGCGCGGACGGCGACTGGCGGCGGCGGAGGCGACACCAGCACCAACATGCACGCCGCCGCCACAACACTGGGCCCTCGCCAAATGGCCACCGCAAGGCCCAAACACAATGTTGCCACTCGGGCCGCGGCGGGCGATGGCTACAACCGCACAGCCATACACAACAGCCTGCTCCGCGAACCTACTACTCGGTGCTTGACGGGAGATACCCCTCAGTCCCGCAGGCCCCCGCCGGAACCCCCGTGCGAAACGCGAAGGTCCGCCGGGCACTCGACGCCGGGGTCACGGGAGCGGCCAGGAGAACAATATCGAGTGGAGCGCCAGCGAAGTCCGTCACCGCCTGCACTCGAAGACACCGCCGACGCTGCCTGCCAGCACTGCCCCCCCCCCCCCCCCCCCACGGCCATCCACGCACAGGGGATAATAATACTGTTTACAAACACAGGCCAGCATTAGCCCGCATACTGTACGGATTTAGTCATTTACTCTTTCTCTTTCCATCTCACTCCCTTTCTTTCTATTTTTCTCTCTCCTTCTTTCTCGCTCTCCTATCTTCCTCTCCCTCTCTTCCTTTCTATCTTTCTTTTCTCTTTTTTCTTTCTCTTTTTTTCTCTATTTCTTTATTCTTCCTTCTTTCTCTCTTTCCTTCCATCTATCTCCGTCCATCTCCCTCCTTCCATTTCCCTCCTTCCATCTCCCTTCTCCCTCCTCCATCCCCCCTCCTTCCATCTCTCTCTCCTCTCCTCTCCTTCCATCTCTCTCTCCTTCCATCTCTCCTCATTCCACCCTTCCATACTTTATCGCTTTCTTCGGGTCTTCTTACCTTGACTTGCTCTATCAAGTTCCCTTTCCGTGCACGTAGGCCTAAGTTTGCTGTTGTCGATACATATCTCCCTACTTTCCTTCCTGCCATTTTCCTTACTTCCCTTTTCCACATGATTATGGGCAGGATGGCATCAGGCAGCAGCAACACTTACCTGGAAATAAAGAGAAAGTAATTAATTTCTAAGAGTATAAATTAACATCCCTAAAAAAGTAGTCGATTACTATATTTTCCTTGTACGAATCCTTAATAAACAAGGTAAATGGTATAATCAAGTCACGTCACGATCCTCCTATTTTTTCCTGGTACCCTGAACAATTCTTTTAAAATTCTAAACTTAACAATCAAGCTTTCACTTTTTTATGTATAAATAGAAAGTGAACTCTTCCCTTGGAGGTAAGATGTACAAAACCCATTTCTTTGTGGTAGCTGCACATTTGACTTTAGTTTCCCCTTCCCGATCTTCAAAAACAGAAAATGGACATCCAAAACTCTAATAGAAAACGTATGCTATATGTTAGGGGTAACACCAGGAAATCGACGATACTGAAATTCCAGCAAGAATTTAAGATGGGGTAATTTTACAAGATAGGGTAATTTTACAAGTCACTTATTTTCCATTTTTCCCCTTTCTGAAATACCTATTCACTTTATGCAATGGCTGGAGATACTGAATAAAGTGAAATTAAATCGAATCTTAGACCTCTTCCCATTAATGCTGAAGGGTGTACACATTCACATCTGTAATTTCAACTCCTCGCCACCCCATTACATTCAATACGCCAGCGGTCTCATCTTTACAATGTCAAACAGAAAGGAAATTCCACGACAAGCATTTCCCTTCCTCAATTCTATCGCCAAGGAAGTGCGGTCCCAAATTTTTCACTTGAATTTCTCTCGAAGTCCTCCTCAGGATTTCTTCACTAATTACCATTTTTGTCGCCATATCCCACACCCTGTCGCCCTCCAAACATCTGCCGTTTATGTCTTCCTGTTGCTCGCGCATTCTCCCTCTCAATCTCGCTCACCCAATCTGATTCACTCTCAAATCTCACTCTCATTCAGTCTAATTTTGCGTTCTCTTTAATTCCCTCTCTTTCTGCCTCTCTTTCTGTCCTTCTCCCCCTCTATCTCCGTCCTACTCACTCTCCCTCTCTCCTCTCCTCTCCCTCTCCCT
The DNA here is from genome assembly GCF_003789085.1 of Penaeus vannamei. Lineage (NCBI taxonomy): Eukaryota > Metazoa > Arthropoda > Malacostraca > Decapoda > Penaeidae > Penaeus > Penaeus vannamei. The sequence continues at coordinate 103,005 of NW_020872468.1, forward strand.
CTCTCTTCCTCTTCCTCTCCTCTCTCTTCCCTTTCCTCTCCCTCTTCTCCTCTCCCCCACTCCTCCCACTCCCCTCCCCCTCCCCCTCCCCTCTCATTCGCTCTCTATCCTCTCTCTCCCTCCCATTATCTCTCGTCCACTGCTCCTCGCTCTGTAAGCACCGCGAAGTCCCGCTCTTCGCGACGGCAGCGGCTGGCCGCCGTGGCTCCCATGCCTGCGCAGGGGTGAGCTCCAATTGGACATGGTCGGTGTTTGCGCAGCGAAGAGCTTAGGCGGCCACGTCCCGGCCAGCCGTACCCAGGGAGCAGGTGCGTGTCGTGCAGCACCTCAGGGGCCTTAAATGCAGGTCATGGCCACCTGCCCGCCCATGACCTTACGGAGAGCAGCAGTAATCTAGCTCCCACCCCCTCTCCCACCTGCCCCCGACCCGACCTACCTTCGCCCAGCTGGCCGCCTCACAACAAGACAGATACTAGTGGACTGACCGGTGCGCCTGCATACTACTCTCCCAGCATCACCTTTCACCCCCACGGATCAGTCCCCGCCATTCCTCCACAGCCACACTGTCCAGCACATGATCTTCGACCCAGATGTGAGCACGCGCCCGCACTCCCTCCCCGCCCCACCCTACCCGCCCGAGTACTGGCAGGAGAGAGGGGGGAGGGGAGTGTGTGCGACAGCCACCGCACCGTCCACCATGACCTCCACCCTCCCTATCCCGCAGGTGCGATGCGGCCGACCTTGCCCGAGGGTTCTCCTCCTTCCCTCCCATCCTCTTCCTCCTCGCCCTCACCGCAGCCCGCGGCTCCCTCCCATCGCCATGTTGCAAAGTGTCGCGGCGAGATCACATGGATCCCCGAGCGGCCATACAAGCAATTAGGTGTTCCGGCCAATTAGGCCCGCGCTCCCAGCACGGCCTCAACAAAGCAAAGCGCGACCTCAGAGCGGCCACAACGAACCTCCAGTACACAGCCACTTGACGCCCGTCACTCGCACGCCCTCCGAGCGACTCAAGCTCATTAACCGCTAAGCCGACGCAAGTTCTCACGAAGGATCCCTCAACACGTCCATGTTGCATTCCTTACAAAATCAACAAACTTCCTTAATCGGTAATTGAATGATGATAATTATAATGAGAACTGCGTCTCAGAATCATAACTAAAACCAACTCCCGTTTACCCACGTCAGTCGTTATGCGGGGCCGGCAACACGCAAGTTTACAAACCAAATATGCTTTAGACTGGTATCTGTGTCTCCCTCACAACGCACTTCAGCAACGACTCTGGGTCAGTGATATCGCGGAGGCAGAATAAGGCTGTTCCTGTCTTAAAGTGTAAGCGCTTTTCTTGGCTTCGTTGTTATCTTACGTCATTGGAGAATAACATTCCATTCGTCAATATTTACAAGGCGTGGCACTGTAACAAGTACAAATCGTCCTATCAGTCCAAGATGGGACTTTAACGATGCCCCAAAAAAAAATAAGAAAGAAAATTCAATAAATGTATACTAAACAAAAACTATGCCAAATATTAATGATCTCCGGAGAATATGATACAAAACAAAGGACCAAATTAAAGTAAAATAAAGTACCTCATAGCACTAATATGAATACTTACAATCAACTTTAAATATTCTAAATATTTCAAGCTTACTTTTTATGGAAAAGATAAAAGGCGAGATACCCCTCACTACTTTCTCATTTCAATTACTTTCTTTTCCCTCCTCTTCCCTTCTCGCTCTCTCCTCATTGGTCTGTTTGTTTGTTTTTCTCATTCGCAACAATTTTGTGCCTATATCCAAATAGATGATTCTCCAGCACGGCATAAATTACCAACCACGCACTTGGAAAGGAAATCCACTGATCGAGATAGAAGTACAAGTCTTTCCGTCCTAAAACCATAACCTGTATTAGTCTTACAGTCCTAAAACTATGACCTATGTAAGTGTTTCAGTCCAAAAACTACCTGTGTAAGTGTTTCAGTCCTGAGACGACGACCTGTGTAAGTCTTCCAATTCTAAAACCACGACCTGTATTAGCCTTCCAGTCCTAAAACCACAACCTTCCTTCTACAAATCGATCGTCTTTCTGAAACGGGGACTTTCTACAACAATCCCCTGGGAACCGCAAGCAAAGGCCACGGCAGAGACAGCGCCGTCCGAACCTTTTGCCGCGACGCGTGATGCCGCAGCGTGCCTCTCCGATCACATCCATCACCTTCACTCATTTCACTAAAACATTTGACAGTTGTGACACTCCGAGGGAGGTGACGGGCCACGTGCTCCGCTCTGACGACGCCACGAGAAGAGAAAGTGCCGTGTGGATGGACTGGGAAACACGAGGCACGGAGGGAGGGCAAGGGAGGGAGGGAAGGAAAGGAGGCAAAAATGAGGGGAGGGGGAGGCACAGGGCGAGAGGCATGTGACGGGGGGAGGGAAGAAAGGGGGGGGAAGATTGAAAGGGGAGAAAGAGGAAGGTGAAGAAGGAAGGGAGGGAGGGAGGGGAAAGAGAGAGAGAAGGGGGGAGGGGGGAGAGGGGAAGAGAAGTAGGGAAGGGGAAGGAGAAGGGAAAGGGAGAGGGAGGAGAGAGAGAGGGGAGAGTAGGAAAAGGAGGAGAGGAGGTAGGGGTGGGGGGAGAAAACCATGTTGAAGATACAGGGTGAGGCCGAGAGTGTGGGAGACGGAGATGAGTGTGAGGGAACCAGAAAGAGTAATCTAAAACTTACACAAAACCAAGTGACGGTAAGAGTAACGTTTTCCTTTTTTACATGAGTCTGAAGCTGAATTTTTTTGTCCTGCTAAGTCTTCCCACGACATGCTAAACGGCTAAACATGGTGCAACGCCCATTCTCAACAATCGAATCCACGGGGCTAAGCCCTTCGCTGATTTATATACGTCTCTGTTCCGGGGCAATTCCAATAACACGTACTCTCCGGAGATGCACAGGTAGCGAGGTAATTACTGCTATATTTAACTTTCCAAGAACAAGCAGCAAAGTGTCATCATGTATCATTACACACCACAGCAAACAAACTCAGGCCTGACTTTCTCTCTGCGGAAAGAAAGGGGCGAGCGATCAGATCATTTATCTCGAATTCGCGCCGCTTTCTCGAAGTAGAGATCGCACTGCTCGACAGATAACGCTCATTGCCCAGCAGCTATTTAGGTGATATACGGTGTGACAAGTTCGTTCGTCCAAGCCTACCGCAGGTGGCCAGAGGCTCCAGAGCCAATCTGGTGCCAACTGCCGCGACGCCGTCTTCTGGCGGAGCCTTTATCGCTCCCTTTGAAGTTTCTCTTCAAAAGCTTTTCTTTTATGTCACGCCTAACGTCTCGCCTTTGTCGTTCCTCTTAAAATAGTTTGGCCGCTTCTTCTCTTCCCCGCGCGCACGCTGAGGGCGCTTCCTCGCCCTCTTGACCGCTTATCTACCCTGCTGCCCGGTTTGCCTCCCCCTCCCTATGCCCTCCATCCACCCACCGGGGACATCATTAGTGCCCTTGCAACGCGCTCCCCGTCGTGACTCCTCTCCCCTCGGAGACTTCTCGGCTGGCTCTCCCGGCAATCGCTCTGGTTCGCTCACGCCCGAAACCCCGCGGCCGCGACATGCTCACGACACACTAGGCCGTCGGAAAAGGCGCCACCTCCGGGGGGAGCGTCCGCTTGGCGCCGACCGCAAGCGGCGCTTTCTCTCCTTGATTTGGCCACAAAGGAAACGTAGGCCTACATCTACAGCGCCAAGAAAATCGAGCTTTTACGAAATTCGCAGAAGGACAACTGATTTGGTCAGCGTAACTGCTTGCTGTGAATATTTTTTTTACCGTAGCATCAACACGGTGGAGTGCTTTACCATTCATGGATTTAATCTTACCAAAAGCAAAACGCTACACCGCAGTGCCGCCCGGCGAGGCCTATACATCGCGAATTCTCTCCCGCGTAGGCCTCAGGCACTGATTTAAATTACTTAATACGATCACTGCCCCATGTCGCCATCACCTGTAGTTGTACCTCATCGCTCCTAACAATGGGAGTGTGCGGACGCATATGAGAGTGAGAGTGAAAGTGACTGAGAGAGAGCGTGTGTGGAAATATGTCAAAAACCCGACGTGGGTCGGTGATTTTTCTGACACTTGATGCAAGTGGCATATAACAATGTTGGCAAATCATGACTTCAAAATATACATACACAAACACACGCACACACATACATAATTACATACATACATACATACGTACATATATATTGTTACATAGAAGCAATATGACTTTTTTCTTTGTGCGTGTGCGTGTATGCGTGTGTGCGTTCGCGAGTGCGTGTGTGCGCGTATGCGTGTGTACGTTTGCGTGTGCATGCGCGTGTGCGCGTGTGCGTGCCGCGCGCCTCCGCCTTAGCCATGAGAGCCACACCCACACTCCCGCACCTAACAACAGCGAATTACCATAACGACTGCGGTCAGGCCGGCCATGCTCTGCTGGAGGCCGCCCCGACGTCGCGCGCCCCTCGCTGCGGCGGGGACGCGAGGGAGATGTGGCGGAGGCCGCGGTCGCCAGCCTCCGAAGGCGCCGCGCGAAGGGAATGCACGGACACGGCGCCACACGGGAAGGCGGCGCAACCGGAAATGCTGAGATGTTTTAGTAAGTTCTAACACCCTGTTAGCGACTTCCCTTCCTCTCCTCATCGGTCGTGTTCCTGCTTCCTCCTTACACTCTAAAACGACACTAAACATACGCACATCCACAGCCACATCTACCCTTACAAAAATACGCAAAACTGCACACAAATACTTCCTTATACAAACGTACTTTCTTCTCATTCTCTGTATCCTTTCCCTATTCTCTTTCCTTCCTATCCAACCTCTTTTCCTTAAACTCTCTTCTACTTTTAGTTTTCCCTTTCCTACCCTTTTCCTTCCTCTTCCCTTCCCCTTCCCTTCCCCGCCTCCTCTTCTTGTATTTCTTCATCTTCCAAATATCATTCCAATTTTTTCTTACGTGCGTCCATCGCCCCACAGTGTTGCATTATGAGGTCTGTCCGCGTTCGTAACAGACCAGATCTTGAATAAACGCAAACACCATTAACGGAATCTGTTTTTATTGCTACCGCTATGCCTTCACAAAAAAAAAAAAAAAAAAAAAAAAAAAAAAAAATCTTACTCTACGATACTGAAAAACGTTCCTGTTGCTGCCCAACAGTTGGCCTGAATGTACCTTTCAGGCAACGAACGAGTAGGAGACGAGTTGGTAACAAGCAAATCCTCTCTCGCACTCTGCAAATTTTGGTTCTTTAAAAGAGCGAATAGTAAGATACTCTTAGCTTTTATTCTCCCAACAGCGATTCTGATTAGATAATAGCGTCTCTACAAGTAACACTCCAGCTGACTATTTGTGCTGCATCAGGCATCGTTTACGATACTTTGCTTTTATAAGCGAAATTTCTTTAGCTACCTAAGTGCATGTCTGTCGCCTCCCTCTCCCCAGATTGCCACACACAAGGAAAGTATCTCGATTTTCCGCACAACAACCTACACTTTCACCGCGCTGCCTAAGGCGGCTGTGGACAGACGCGGAATATTAGTCCAGTTACTCTTATTTCCCAACACTTACTTTCCTTTTCTTTCCCCTCCGTTCTCCCAGGCCCCCAGTCTCCATGCCTCTCCCTCCCTGGGATTCATACCTTCTTATTCCACCTCTTTTATTCCCTTTCTCGTTGTTCCTCGGGCGCGAGGGAAAGCCTCCGTGCCTGCAGTCCTCCCTGCGTGTAACAAGGGGCGCAGTATCGGTGGCGACGCAGGCCGGCGGGGGAGCGCTCGGTCCGGCGCGTGAGGCCCTACGGCACCCCGCCAATAATGGCCGCCTTCATCACGCCTCAACTTTCTACTGTTTACCGCACAATTGCCCAGCGCACAACACCACCACTATCACTCACACCACATTCCTCCATATCCTCAGCCGGACTGTGGCTGGCCGTGCGGTTCTCAGAGTGCCCCGCTTGCCAATGTGTCTGGCACTGTAATGTCCTGTGGATTCTGGGTGGTGCCACGCCACCAACGGTACAAAAAGCAACCGCTACAAACACCTGATAATCTGCTCCTGAAACAATGAAAAGACATCCCCAACTTCAAGCCGTTCATAGAATTAAAAAAACGGCATTCCACTTCCACCAGTCCCGCTCTCACTTGTTAACACACCTTATGAATGGCAAAACTGCGTCACTTCCAATAAGCGGTGGACGTACAGCTGAAGGTGTCCCGCCCGGCCCTTACCCGAAACATCTATGGAAAGTTCCTTCTGGCGGATCGGCTCCCGGGCCTGCCCTCGTCGCGATCTTCGGCCGCTTGCGATTAAGGGCGTGCAGTTGGAACTGTGTGCCGTCGAGTGCCTGTGTGCGTCTCAGTGTAAGTGTGCGTTTACCTGTGTGGCCGAAAGCGCACGGTGTGAGCGTGCGCAAGCATAAGGTTGAGCTGAAAAGCGTTTCTACCTGATCACCCATGTCATTTCCCTTCCCGACCTCGGTTGTACTGATGTGGTCTTGGTCACGTATGCGTCAGGGAACACCTAGTAATCTATACGTACCTTACTGTACCACGTCTACAAGGTAGTCATTTTGTTAGCGGTTGCCAACTGCATACGTAATTTAGTGAGCGAGAGACTAATTGACATTGGAGGACAGGGAACACAAAACGAAAGCAGAGGCGTTGAATATATCATTTGCATTACATACCTGTCCCCTACTTCTACAATCTATCCAAATAAAAAAATGTTTCAGATCATATCCCTCTCCCAGCTGTCGACACAAGCAAGAGCCGGCAAGGTGCAAAAAGGCGGGGTTCCCATCCGGCGTCACGCATCCGGCAGCGACCATACAGGTGTCGCTCCAAGCGCACAGACGGACTGGCAAATGATGCCGAGTCCTCCATGCAGAGATGCTTCTCGAAAATCGGCAACATTTAAAAGTGATCATCCTGACAAACTATAATGGCTTACACCTCTAGCCCTTGCAGATCACAAAATGAAGTATGAAATACGTAAAATTCCACGACAGTAAGGATGCATTCGAGGTCTCATCTCGGGTCGCTCTCGTGCACGATCCACCCGCCTAATCCTACCTTCTAGGGGCAGCGAGCGACAGAAAATGTGAGTGGAGGAGAGAGCACATCACAGGCAGGTGGCGGGTGTGATGACACCGTCTTCACAACACAAAATACAGAGCTACCAGGAAACCGCCGACCTCGCCGCCCCCTTCACCCGTCCAGCAGGAATGTCCCGGTGGAAAAAATACCGCTCACTTTCAAGATACCGAAGGCCACGATGAGACCCATCTCCTCCCCTTTCCTCGGCAGGGCACGGACGTCGACCTCAACGGACAGGCAATGCCATAAGAGCTCGCCTGGCAAACCACGTGAGCACGGAAAGACAAACCAAGCACGAGAGGCGTTAGCTCAAGCCACCTACTCTCGCCGCTGTCCTGACCCGGAAATAGCAATGCTTACACGACGGCTGTCGGTGGAAACCACATCCGTAGCATAATTAAATCAGTAAACACTGTGACCATTTGAAGAACACGCCAAGGCAGCCTTGTGGTTAGCACGGGACCTCAGCCTCAGATCGTCTGAGCAACTTTATTAAAAATTCACACATAATTCCCGGCATGCGCGCGTGGAGGCACAGATCCCGCGTAGCTAGAAATATAATTCTTTATAAGCACACACAGATGCCTCCCCTGCCCACAAAAGCTACTTACGACGCAAAGCCACGCAGGAAGGCTGCCTCGGCTCCGATGCCCCAGCGCCGCCTCCCTCGCCCAGCCCGCTCATGGAGGAGCGAACAAGGGGAGCCAACGGGCCGCACCGCCCCCTGGAGGAGCAGGTCGGGTGGGCGGACGGAGGGGACGCCAGGGCAGTAGCTAGGCAAAATGTGTGTCTATGGTGTGTGTATATGTTTGTCTCTCTCTCTCTCTCTCTCTCTCTCTCTCATATATATATATATATATATATATATATATATATATATATATATATATATATATATATATTATATATATATATATATATATATATATATATATATATATATATATATATATATATATATATATATATATATTGTATATATATACACATCTGGATAGATATAGATACATATAGAAGCTCTGTCGGTGCCACGATCACAAAGGCGCCGTGGCCGACCGCTGCCGAATATTCGCACGCAGGCCAAACCGCGAACCCGCAATCCTCTCCCATACGCACACCCTTCCCCTCCAGTGCAGTGGGCGACGGCGGGCGGCGGGCACCTCAACCGTGCCAGTAGCGTGGGAGGCAGTGCCGCGCCAGGACCAGCCACGCTTCGGCAGTCTCCACATTGACGATAATTATCTTCATAAGAAAGGCACCATTATCACGATACAAAGAAAATACAAGAAAATGCTTATCTAGCGCTGCGCCTCACTGCAATACGTTAATACCCTGTTTCCGCTATTTTCTTTCGTCATTTTAGTGTCTCTCTTTATCCAATACTTCTTACTCGTTAGAAACTTTTATATTTCCCTATGATTTCGACACATTCTCTCTCACTCTCTCTCTTTTTCCTCTCCTTTTCCCCGGGCTTCTATCCCCTCCCTTCATCCCCTCCCTCTTATTCCCTTACTCCTTACCTCCTCGTACTACTACTTATACTATCTCTATTTCTTCTCCTATTCCTTCTTTTCATTCACCTATTCTTTTTCCTATTCCTTCTCCAGTACCATATACCTCTCCTTATATTCCTTCTCCTTCTCCTACTCCTACTCCTTTTTCTTCTGTTCCTTCTTCTCCTTCTTCTTCTTCTCCTTCTCCTTTTTCTCTCTCCCCTTTCTTCTTCTCCTTATCCCTTCTTCTCCCTTTTTCTCTCTCTCCTTCTTTTTCCTCCCTCTCCTCTCCTTCTTCTCCCTCTTCCCTCTCCTTCTTCTCCCTCTCCTCTCCCTCTCCTTCTCTCCTCTCCCTCTCCCTCTCTCAGTTCCCCAAAAAGGACCCGGCTGACATTCCGTTCTCATTTCTTACTGTCTTTTTCTTGTCAGGGAGGGAGGCATGGAGCGAGGGGGGTGAGGGGGAGGTAGTGAGGGAGAGAGAGAAGGAGGGATAGGGAGAGGGTGAGGAGGGAGAGGGAGGGGGCAGGGGGGGGAGTAATTATGCCTCTTAATCCTCGTATGTCGAGGACAATGCCGTCATCGCTCCTCCGTGCGCAGCGTCTTGCATTTCTTGCTTTTGTTTGGCTCTTGTTTTTTCTTCCCGCAGCAGCAACGAGGCGAAAGAAGAGACGTCCGTGCAGAAAGCAGAAGAGACGAAAGAGGAAGCAGAACAAGGAGACGAAAAGTAGATTGACGTAACTGTATAATTTCGCGTGTTCTCTCTCCGCGAGCGACCCCGGCCTGGCCCTCCCTCACCGCGGCGCCAAACCGCGGCAATGGCGCTCGCCGCCGCGGCCACGACAGCCGCCGCCATCCAGCTTGCTCACGTCATCGCTCGCCAGAGGCAAGCATGCCCACGCAAGGCACGAAAGGGTATGCAAAAGGGGAGCAAACACGCGTGTGCACATCGAAAAGCATACGTAAACAGTATGTTGGACAAAAATGTTTACACAAAGGAGAAAGAAGACTGAGGTGCACGTGTACTTGCATGCAACTGCCGATGAATGGGCGTGCCAGCGTTATCTGCGCCGCGAGACACTTCCGATCCGTAGTGACTGACAAGACGACCCCCCCCCCTATCTCCCGGTGCCACGCCGGAGTTGAAAGTGAAGGCGAGAGCAGATAAAGCTGGTCTTCTCCTGAAGGCGCAGTGATAGTTGTAGAATACCTACGTACTTTCTACTTACAGACACAGACAGACACACACACACACACACACACACACACACACACACACACACACAACACACACACACACACACACACACACACACACACACACACACACACACACACACACACACACACACACACACACACACACACAACCACACACACAACCACACACACATATATACATATATACATGTATACATGTATACATATATACATACATACATATATACATATACATATACAAATACATATATGCATACATGCATGCATGCATGCATCCATGTATGTATGTATGTATGTATGTATGTATGTATGTATGTATGTATGTATGTATGTATGTATGTATGTATGTATGTATGTATGTATGTATGTGTGTGTGTGTATGTATGTATGTATGTATGTATGTATGTATGTATGTATGTATGTATGTATGTATGTATGTATGTATGTATGTATGTATGTATGTATGTATGTATGTATGTATGTATGTATATGTATGTATATGCATGTATGCATGTATGCATGTATGCATGTATGCATGTATGTATGCATGTATATATGCATGTATATATGCATTTACGTATGTATGTATCTTTGTATCTATGTATAGTATGTGTGGATCTGTGCACATATATATACTTATTTATACATATATATACATACACACACACGTGTACGCTAGTGTGCGTACATGCATGCGTGCGTGAATGTACGTGCGTGTAAAGTTCGGCATGAAGTGTTTAATGAATGCATTGCATATTCTCCAGGAACGCTCGTAAGAACGCCAGGCCCCGAGCACACACGCGTCAGCTACACATCGAAGTATTTATAGCCGCAGCGCCGGAAGCTCAGCGATGCTAGACATGAACTAAGAAATTTGCGCAGCAGATACAGAACGTCAGCGCAGAGGTGGGTAGAGTGACCGTTTTGAGAAGGCATTTTAAACGTTTAAATCAGCTGTCCGATTTCGTTCACAACGCAAAATTCATTCTATACCAGGAAAATGCCATGCTACAACTAAGGTGCAACTGAAATAAACTGCAAATGTTGCTCTCTCATTATTTCTTTTCACATGGTATAAATAGCAACATATATGAGGTGATGCACATTATTCCAAAATCAGTTTCTATACGAGGGTAGGTAAAAAAAAAAAAAAATGTGACGTTCTATGTGAAACAATTTCAACTTGCTACAACCTGAACGAAGCAAGACCAGAGAAAAATATGTTTCTTACAAGCATAAAGATAAGGATCCACGGCCAATATGACATCCTATAGCCCCATTCTTCATCGGCAGATCAGCTGGAAAGTGGCCATCCCTCGACGGGCGTTTCGCACTTTTGCATGCGACCCCCTGATTCCCCGCCACGGAAGGGGATGCAGCCTCTTCGGCGTGGGAAGACCAAGGAGGCGGCCTGGGGTAGAGTGATGGATGCTAGCAAGGTCCCACGTGAGAACAATCACGAGCCTCTGATTAGGACACAATGAAGCACAATGGCCACAAGGCGAGGCCCGAGTTACTGGGAGTAATGTGGGCGGACGGGGACAGGCGAGTGGGCGTGCAGCCGGGCGGAAATCTGCCATAAACGGCTGTCGTTTCGATCAGCGTCGTTGCTGGCAAGATATACCTTCTTTTATTACTATAATAATAATAAAAAATAATAATAATAAAAAAATAATAATAATAACAATAACAACAACAACAACAACAATAATAATAATAATAATAACAGTAACAATAATAATAAAGAGTTCATTTAGTTGTTAAATTGTTACTTTACAAAGTACAAAGTGGGCATTTAAATATCTAATACAACAGGGTATATGACTTATATCTGGATGTATGACACATATTGGATACATTCATATTAACACTAAAACGCACACACACACACATACATATGTGCATGCATTACACATACACACACACGCATGCAAGCTAACGTACCAACTCATTCTCACCCACTCACCACCCACCCACCCACCCACCCACTCACCCACTCACTCACTCACTCACTCACTCACTCACTCACTCACTCACTCACTCACTCACTCACTCACTCACTCACTCACTCACTCACTCACTCACTCACTCACTCACTCACTCACTCACTCACTCACTCACTCACTCACTCTCTCTCTCTCTCTCTCTCTCTCTCTCTCACACACACACACACACACACACACACACACACACACACACACACACACACACACACACACACACACACACACACACACACACACACACACACACACTCACTCACACGAGTCTCGTGGGAACGGCACCATACACCAGACACCCTAACAGTAAGACGTAAACAAAAAAAACTGAGATGACAACAAAAAACGCTGCGTGTTATGAGCTCCATGGCGCTAATATCCAAAGATTTACTCTCCCCCGCCCTCCTCCTCTTCTTCTTCCTTTCCCCTCTTTATTTTCTTGTTCCTAATTTCTCCTGTTGCTGATGGCGCTCCCACTCTCACTCCTACTCCTATTGTTACTCCCACTCTTACTCTTACTCCTTACTCCTTACTTTTACTCTCACTCTCGTTATCGGTCCTTCTCCTCCCTCCCCATCTTTCGTCCCTCTTCCCTTTCTCCCTCTCCCCTTTTCCCTTTTCTTCCCCCTCCCTTCCCCTCAGCTTATCCTCAGCCTCCTAGCCTCCTCTTTCCACCCCTTGGTTCTTCTCTTCTCCCTCTCCTCCTCCTTTCCCCGCCTTTGCACGTCTCCCAATCCTTCTTACCACCTCCATGTTTTCGTTCTTGTCTGACAATCCGTCTTCCCCGTTCCCCTTCCTCCTTCCCTCTTCTCCTTCCTCTCCACCATCCCTCCTTCCGTATCCTTACCCCTATCTCTCCTTCCTTCTTCCTTCCTCCGTCGTTCTTCCTTTCTTTCTTTCTTCCCTTCTCCCCCCTCTGTCTTTCCTCCCTCCGTCCTTTTTCTCTCCTCCCCCTATTTTTTACCCTCTCTCCTTTTACTAAATTTCGTCTTTCCTCCGTCATATTTTCATCCTCCTTCCCATCCTTCCCTTCCTCCCCTCCTCCTCCTCACTCACGGAGCCTCTTCTGTGCCCTTTTCTTTTGCAACAACTGTCCAGGAAGTATCTCTTTGTGCCTCGCTTGGGGAAGGAGGGAGGGAGTGGGAGAAGAGAGAGAGAGGGGGAGTGGAGAAGAAGAAGAGAGGAGGGAGTGGGAGAAGAAGAGAGAGGGAGGGGCGAGTGGGAGAAGAAGAGTGGGAGAAGAAGAGAGAGAGGGAGTGGGAGAAGAAGAGAGAGAGGGAGAGTGGAGAGAAGAGAGAGAGTGGGAGCGGAGTGGTGGGTGGGAGCAGAGAAGACAACAGAAGAAGAGAGGGAGGGAGTGGGAGAAGAAGAGAGGGAGGGAGTGGGAGAAGAAGAGAGAGAGGGAGTGGGAGAAGAGAGAGAGAAAAAGAAAGAGAGACACAGAGACATAGAGATAGACAGACAACAAGAAAGAGAGATAAGAGAATATTCCCCCTTCCTACATCAAAAGCCCAGCCCTTGCTCTCCACCCTCGCATCGCATCCATGGCCGAGGAGAGAGAGCAGAGGCTGATGCATTCCGCGCCCGCTGCCTCGACGCCCGGACGGCCATGAGACATCGGTCCTAAGTGGGAAATCGTCCGACGTCTGGCCGGGGCGCGCATCATCCACATCACGCATGTGCACACGCGACTGCAAGCACCCGTTAGTTTCTACACAAGTATGAGGTTATGTATGTTTGGATATGAAGTCTTCAATTTACAAATTGTCTTCAAAATGTATATAAAAAGTTATATATGGATATGAAGTCTTAAATTTACAAAATGTATACTTAAATGTATGTTATATATGGATATGAAGTCTTAAATTTACAAAATGTATATAAAAAAAGTTATATATGGATATGAAGTCTTAAATTTACAAAATGTATATAAAAAAGTTATATATGGATATGAAGTCTTAAATTTGTACTTAAATTTACAAAATGTATATAAAAAAAAGTTATATATGGATATGAAGTCTTAAATTTACAAAATGTATATAAAAAAAAAGTTATATATGGATATGAAGTCTTAAGTATGTTATATATGGATATGAAGTCTTAAATTTACAAAATATATATAAAAAGTTATACAAAATGTATATAAAAAATTATATATGGATATGAAGTCTTCAATTTACAAAATGTATATAAAAAAGTTATGTATGGATATGAAGTCTTAAATTTACAAAATGTATAAAAAAAAAGTTATATATGGATATGAAGTCTTAAATTTACAAAATGTATAAAAAAAAAGTTATATATGGATATGAAGTCTTAAATTTACAAAATGTATATAAAAAAAGTTATATATGGATATGAAGTCTTAAATTTACAAAATGTATATAAAAAAAGTTATATATGGATATGAAGTCTTAAATTTACAAAATGTATATAAAAAAGTTATATATGGATATGAAGTCTTAAATTTACAAAATGTATATCAAAAAGTTATATATGGATATGAAGTCTTAAATTTACAAAATGTATATAAAAAAAAGTTATATATGGATATGAAGTCTTAAATTTACAAAATGTATATCAAAAAGTATGAAAATAAGTGCACGTCTGAAAATGTGTGCATATGTACATAATGCACATATTCATACATATGTATATC
>NW_020872468.1:135000-141464 GCF_003789085.1 Penaeus vannamei
CAGCGCCCCTTCCCTTCGCCCCTCATCTTCCCCCACGCTCTCCTAACCCCTTCCTTCCCTCCTCTCGTTCTCCTAATCAGCCTTTCCCTCCCCTCCTTCCTCCACTTAACTCGTCTTTTGTCTCTCTCTCCCTCCGCTCCTTGAGCCTTCCCTTCGCCTTCGCCGCTCTCCCCGCGCGTTCCCGGAAGAGAGGAACAGGTTGCAACCCCCGGATATCCGGGAATTGCACGAGCGCCATATCGCCGGTCTTCGGCTCTACTTCCGCCCGTATCAATACGAGTGACGGCCGCACGACCTTGGTGGCCTTGACATCCGCACTGAAAGGTGCTCATGCAGCAGGTTCTTGGCCTCTCGCCCTTCCCTCTGCCGGCTTCCTCTCCTCTGCCTCTTCGCCACTAACGGCGAGCAATTTGCTTAATCACGCAAGCCATCCTTGCCGTTCGCCAACAAAGCTCGCCTTCGCTGCCATAGACGCCTTCTGAGGCCGAGTCCTGGCCCCTGCGAACGGCCAGGCAGCCACGCTCACAGAAAGAAACACCTTCGCTCAAATTTCAAGGATGTCACTCATTCCCCGACGCCTCACATCCCGCCTTCCCCCCCTCCTTCCGTTCCTTTCTCCAGCCCTCCCTCGCCACAAGCATCGGCGGCGGCGTGCCACGAGACAACCGAGCCCCGCCCCGCTCGGTCCTTCAACCTCCCACTCCAACGCTCTCCAACGCAGCCCACGTGGAGGCGCGGCACCTCGTTGGTCACGCGCGCCCCCTCGAGGCCCGAGTCTGCACGCGCGGCCGCGATGCACTTCCACTCTGCTATTCCTCAACATGAATGTTCCCATTCACTCGTATCCACACGAACATACTAATACGTACAGTAACAAACAACAAATCCACACAAAAAACATGACTGCACACATCTTGATCCGCTTGGAAATTCCATGACGACAGCATACGAAAAGCCGAAATGTCATGATCAGGCTTTTCTTTTTCTTAGAATCTCAACTTAACTTCATTCATGAAATGGAGCGCAAGTGATCTTAAGGGACAGGACCCAGGGGGATAAAGTCGGAATTACAATAACCAGGTTTGGTTACTGTAAGCGTTGTGATGTACTAACTTGTGTTCCTACGGAAGTCTTTGCCCGATAAAAAAAGACAGGGCAGGCATTTTTTTATGATTCTTGTTAAATCAGAAGTGAATTTCGATGGTGTGCCTGATGAGGGGGCGTAAGCCAAAGGACTATAACTTAAGGAATTAGGAAAAGGCTTGGTAGCTCCACCTCCTCCTCCTCCTCCTGTTGTCCTCCCCTTCTGGCTGCCTTTCGCACTTCTCTCTCTTCTATTTACCTTCTCCCTCCTCTCTGGTCCCCTTCCCTCCATTCCCTCATAGGATAATAAAGACCCCAAATATTTACGCTCGGTCGCGCAACCCCTCGCCGGCCCTCAGAGCAAACCTCCGACGCCGGAATAACTCCGCGGGGACTCGAGAGGGAAGCCCCGAGGGGAGACGCGGCGGGAAAGCCAACACAGAACGTGAGAAAAACAAAGGGGGATACACAAAAAAAAAATAAAAAAAGAAATCTAGGAAAGACTCGAAATGCAGACTGAGAGAGGTGGTTGACAGGTCACGAGCGCCACGTGCTCACCAAAAAGCAAATTGTTGTGCTTAACATAACGCTTCAAATATCACTTCACTTGTGCTTTTTGAGAGTAAGTAACCTTATGTTTTTATGTTAAATCCGATCAAGAAATTGGAAGGCACCAACCAGACGGGAAAAATCGCCTTCCAGCTACAAAGGAAATGCACGATATGAAAAACTTTAAATAGCAGCTAGGCCTACGAAGAGGCGCCTCAGGTCGAATGACAGAAATGCGGAGAAATGTTTGGAAGGAACACGTGCCGCGGCCGCGCGCACCAAAGGAGGGCCAGAGAAAACAGAGTGAGGGGGGGGGAGGAGGTGGAGGAGGAAGAGTGTTAACTTCAATCGTAACATGCAAGCATATGCTTATTCTGGAATACATTCGCACATACATACATCTACATACATATACAGATATATATATGTAAATGTATGATAGACAGATAGGATACAAATATACATGTATAATGTACATAATACATATACATATGTATACATATGTAGCTGCGCATTTACACGCACACATATATAAATATATTCATTCATACACAACAAACATCCACACACATATACATATATACATGTGTGTGTGTGTGTGTGTGTGTGTGTGTGTGTGTGTGTGGTGTGTGTGTGTGTGTGTGTGTGTGTGTGTGGTGTGTGTGTGTGTGTGTGCGTGTTGTGTGTGTACACACACACACACGCACACACACACACACACACACACACACACACACACACACCACACACACACACACACACACACACATATATATATATATAGATAGATAGATAAGATAGATAGAGAGAGAGAGAGAGAGAGAGAGAGAGAGAGAGAGAGAGAGAGAGAGGAGAGGAGAGGGGAGGAGAGAGAGAGGGAGAGAGGGAGAGGAGGGGAGAGGGAGAGGAGAGTGGAGAGGGAGAGGGAGAGGGAGAGAAGAGAGGGAGAGAGAGAGGAGAGGGAGAGGAGAAAGAGAGAAAGAGAGCAGAGGAGAAGAGAGAAAAGAGAAGAGAGAAGAAAGAGAAGAGAGAGAGAGAGAGAGAGAGAGAAGAGAGAAGAGAGGAGAGAGGAAGAGAGAGAGAGAGAGAGAGAGAGAAGACAGAGAAGAGAGAAGTTTCGACCTGGGAAACGAGTGAGTCTTATGAGAAAAGGGGGAGGAACGGCAGGAGAGTTGAGTAGGGGCAGAAGCGGTGAGAGGGGGGAGTCGCGGATGGGGGGATGAGGAGGGGAGGGGCCGCTCCGTTCCCGGTTCACACTCACGCCTTCCCTCGCCATCATTCGTCGTATTCAACTTGCTTGGCACTCGACATCGCTCGAAAGGGAGAGAGGAAAAAAAGAGCACCTGATGCCATGTTGCACTAATCAAAAAGATTAAATAATAACTTAAAAAAAAAAAAAAAAAAAAAAAAAAAAAAAAAACGGAACCCGAAGACAGAGTAAGATCGAGGGATCCCGGAGGGTGGGTGTCGGCCGCGCGTCTCTCCCCTCGGAACCTCACACACCTTCCGACCGACCCTTAACCCCCCGTCGGGCACCACACCCTCCCCTCCCATCTCCCATCCCCTCCTTTCCCATCTCCCCTCCCCCCCTCCTCTCCATCTCCCCTCTCCCCTCCCCTCCATCCCCCTCCCCTCCTCTTCCCCTCTCCCCTTCCTCTCCCCTTCCCCTCCTTCCCATCTCTCCCCTCCTCTTCTCCCTCCCCTCCCTCCATCTCCCTCCTCTCCCCCCTCTCCATCTCCCTCCTCTCCCTTCCCCTTTCCTCCTCCTCTCCCTTCCCCCCTCCCTCCCATCTCCCTCCCCTCTCTCCATCTCCCCTCCTCCCACTCCCCCTCCCCTCCCCCCTCTCCCCTCCCCTCCTCTCCCATCTCCCCTCCTCTCCCCTCCCATCTCCCCTCCTCTATCTCCCTTCCCCTTCCCTCTCCCATCCCATCTCCCTCCTCTCGCCCCCCCCTCCCTCTCCCCATCTCCCCCTTCCCTCCTCTCCCATCTCCCTTCCCCTCCTCTCTCTCCCATCTCCTTCCCCTCCTTCTCCTCTCCCCATCCCCTCCCCTCCTCTCCCATCTCCCCTCCCCTCCCCTCTCCCTCCCTCCTCCCCTCTCCCCTTCCTCCCCATCTCCCTTCCTCCCCTCTCCCCTCCCTCCCTCCCCTCCCCTCTCCCTCCTCCCCCATCTCCCTCCCCTCCCCCTCCCCCTCCCCCCCCTCCCCTCTCCCTCCATCATTCCTCCCCTCCCCCCCTCCCTCCCTCCCCTCCCAACCCCTTTCTCGCTCATCCCGCAGACGGCAACCGCGAGCGTCAGTCACCGGGTTCGCGGCGTTGTACCGAACTCCGAAAGAAAAACACTCGGGTTGGACCGCGGCGCCCGCCCGTGCCCCAAATACACACCCGACGGCAAAGTGACGCAAGGGGAAGGGTACACGACGGCCACCGCACGCCCTCACATGCACGCGGGACGGAGTTCATTAATCGGAAATTCCGACATCGGGGAAAGGTGGGACGGGGAGAGAACGCCGAAGGAAGAGACGGAATGGTAGACGGATAGACGGATGGATGGGTGGATAGATAGGTAGATAGGTAAATATATAGATAGGTAGATAGATGGATTGATAGATGGATGGATGGATGGATAGATATAGATAGATATTAGATAACTTGATAGATACAGATAGATTAGATAGACATAGATAGATAGATAGATAGTTAGATGGACGGATGCAAGTACGGAACGGACGGACGGACGGACGGACGGACGGACAGACGGACAGACAGACATACGGATGGAAAAACAGATAGATTGATAGATATATATACATAGATAGACTGATAGATAGATAGATAGATAGACAGATGGATGGTTGGACGGGCGGAAGGGGTGATGCAAGTGAGTCACCTAATGGACAGATCGATGGCTGGACTAAGGGCACCTAACACGAACGCAGCCCTGCCTAGAACGGACACGGACTGAACAAAGTGACTTCGCTATTACGAAACCCCAACCTTGCAACAACATTCTGCACCAAACCAACATATCCACAGCTCTGCCAAGGATCTCCACATACCCGCAAAATCCCAGCTTAACCGGGACAACATGACACTGAAGAGCAACTGCGCGTGCGTGTATGTGTGTTTGTGTATGTGTGAGTGTGTTTGTGTATGTGTATGTGTATGTGTATGTGTATGTGTATGAGTGTATTGTGTGTGTTGTGTTGTGTGTGTGTGTGTGTGGTGTGTGTGTGTGTTGTGTGTGTTGTGTGTGTGTCGTGTGTGTGAAGCGTGTTCCAGAATCGTGGTGGTGAGCTGAGTGCAGAGTGTGTGAGTGAGAGTACAAGAGAGAGAGAAGAACATGGAGAGACTGCGTGCTACAGAGGGAATACGCAGAGAGAGAGGACGAGGAGAGGAGAGAGAGAGAGGAGGAGAGAAGAGAAGAGAGAGAAGGAGCAGATGAGAGAGAGACCGAGTGATAGAGAGACGAGAGAGAGAAGAGAGAGAGAGAGAGAGAGAGAGACAGAGAGAGACAGAGAGACAGAGAGACAGAGAGACAGAGAGACAGAGACAGAAGAGACAGGCAGACAGAGAGACAGAGACAGAGACAGAGACAGACAGCGACAGACAGTACAGACGAGTTTACACAAACACACAAACACACACACTCACGAAACCAATACACACGGCATAACCAAAAAGCCCCGTATCCGCGTCCCGCTCGCCCGCGACAGGACGGACGACAGCTGGCCGCCCTCCCCAGGATGTGCCCAGCTCCCCAAATCGCCCGAGCTGCGGCGGTGCGGGGTCGCCGGGGATCGCGCCCGCCCTGCAGCTTGACTCACGCCGGGCCTCGCGCTGCCCCGGTCCACGCGGAGGCCCCGGGGACTCTCTCGGTTGTACAAGGGCTCGTCCCCGGGCGCGCTGGGCGAGTCGAACGGGTTTCCGGCAACGCACAGTAATGCCCTCCGCTGTGCACGCACAGTAATCGGCTATTTATAGTGCAGCGAGTCTTAATCGTGATTTGGTATTCAACTTTACTTTTCACTTTTACAGAGTTCTCTTTCTTCTTCTTTCTTCTTCTTCTTCTTCTTCTCTTCTTCCTTCTCTTCTTTTCTCTTTTCTTCTTCTTCTCTCTTCTTTCTTCTCTTCTCTTCTTCCTTCTTCTCCTGCTTCTCCTTCTTCCTCCTTCTCCTCCTTCTTCTTCTCTCCTCCTCCTCCTCCTCCGTCTTTATTATATCTTTCTTCCGCGAGTCCGAGCCCTTCGCCGCACGCCTCAGCCCGCAAAAATTAAGCGAATCCCGCCCGCGCCACCGACCGGCTCCCAAGGGCGGGCACCAGAGCAGGAGCAGGCCTGGCGTGCGGGAGCTACTTGAGCCAACACAACGCAGGAACCGCGCTCAAACCCCTCGTTGTGCTCACGCATGCGCTGTCCGACCCCCCCCCCCCCTCCCGAAATGCAAAGCGACCGAAGTCCTTTCTGTTGCGTGAGGATTCGGCACATCCCGTAATTCCAAAGAGTTCCAATGTACCGCGTATATGCAAATAAATACACTGATCGTATACACACATGAGTATATTACATACGTATGTATGCGTGTATGTGTCATGTGTATGTGCATATATGTATGTCGTGTATGTATGTATGTATGTATGCTTGTGAGTATGCTTGTATGTATGTATGTATATGTGTTTGGACATAAGTATGTGTATGTATATGTCTGTGTATGTTAATTATGTTATGTGCGTATATATGTAGTGTATGTATATATTGTATGTGTGTTGTAATATGTGTTTGTGTAACATGTTATATATTTTATATGTATATATATCGTTATATATATATATATA
>NW_020872468.1:141562-166562 GCF_003789085.1 Penaeus vannamei
ACGTCGGTGCCTCCACGCATGCGCGTCGACCCCCTCTCTCCGCCCTCCCCGAAGGCAAAAAGCGAACAAAGCCATCTCTGTTGCGTGAGTTTCGCCACATGCCCGGATTCCAAGAGTATCCAATGCACCGCGATATGCAAATAAATACACTGATCGTATAACACACATGATATATTACAACGTATGTAGTCGTGTAAGTGCCATGTGTATGTGCATATGGTATGTCATGATGATTTAGTAATGTAAATGTTATGCTTGGGATGTCTGTAGTATGTTAGTATAGTGTTGACATAAATATTGTATTGTATATGTCTGTGTGTAATGTACATATGTATGATCGTATATACGTTGTGTATGTTATAATATTATGGCGTATTAAGTAATTAAAGTATATATTAGTTAAGGTATATATAATGTAATATAATGTAATGTGTGTGTGTTGTGTGTGTGTGTGGTGGTGTGTGTGTGTTGTGTGTGTTTGTGTGTGTGTGTGGTGTGTGTGTATGTTATGATTGTATGTAATATAGTGTAAAGTGTATGTGTAGTATATTATGTATTGTGTAATGTATACAATAAGAATTATAGTTGTATACGTATATTGAATGATGAATAATATGGTATGTATTATATATAAATAAAATAATAAAAATATATATGTAAAATATAATAAGATAATATAATATATATTAATATTATACTATAAAATAAATAAATAAAATATCAACATATAATATTAAAAAAAATATAATATATTATATATATATATAATATATAATAAAATGCATGCATGTATACACGTATGCATGTAAGTATTCATGCATGTATGTAGTATAGGTATACATGTGTGTTTATATGTATATTATGTATTCCAATCCCATATGTAATTTGGATTAAGCTTCATGTATTGTATATGTATATACGTATGTTTGTATGCGCAGAAGTATGAATATGTGTATGTACAGGAGGTCCTCGGTTTACGACGGTTTCGACTTACGACGTCTCTTGGATACGACGCTAGAAATCATGTACAGTATTTACTGTTTGTCTTCCGTGCTTTTAGCTCTAGTTATGTTTTCGTACGTCATAGAAGTGTCTTGTTAGTTTTAGATTGTGACTTTAATACATCTATACGTGCTGCATTTGCATATGTGAGTGACCGGTGCTTATGTTCGTACGTACATGTACTTATTTAGGTGTGTTCGAGGACCCCCTGTGCATATATATGTATGGATGTATGGATGTATGAATATATGTATGAATGCGTGTATGTATGGATACATGTATTATGCATGCACGTATATATGCATACATGCATATATGTATGCATGGATCTATGTCTATGTATGTATGCATGTATGCATACATCTCAATTGAAGTGTGTACACATGTATGTTTGCCTGTATGTATATTTGAATGCATGTATTATATGTATAAATGTATATATGCATGTATGTATGTATTCATGTATGTATGTATTCATGTATATGTATACATGTATATATATGTATGCATGTATGTATGCACGTAATATACACGTATATATGCATATATATATATGTATATGCATATATGTATATATGCATATGTATATGTATATATGTATGCATGTATGTATGCACGTTCATATGCACGTATGTATGCCTATATGTATATATGCATAGGTATATATGTATATGTATAGTATTATATATATATGCATATAGTATATGTCTGTCTTCTGTCTGTCTGTATGTATGTATGTATATCGTATGCATGTGTGCATACATTCATTGTATGTATATGTATGTATATGTACATGTATGTATATATTTGTGCGTGTACGTATGTATGTATGCATGTATGCATTATGTATATGTATATATGTATATGCATGTATGTGTATGTTGTGTGTTATGTATGCATGCATGTATGTATGTATGTGTGCTTATGTATATGTGTGCATGTAGTATGAATGTTGCATGATGTATAATGGTGCAATGTATGTATGTATTGTGCATGTACGTATGTGTGCATGTATGTATGTATGTGTGCATGTATGTATGCATGTGTGCATGTATGTATGTATGTATACATGTATACACGTATGTATACATGTATACACGTATGTATATGTATGCATGTATATGTATATGTATATATGTATGTATATATGTGTATGTATGTATATTTGTATGTGTATGTCTGTATATGTAAAAGTATATTCATATGTATATGTATATGTATAGGTATAGGTATATGTACAGTCTATCACATGTATGTATATGTACATGTGTATCAATACATATGTACGATGCATACACATATATACATAAATACATTTAAATATATATATATATATATATATATATATATACATATATATACATATATATATATATATATATATATGTATATATATATATGTATGTATACTGTGTATATATGCAGATACATACATACATAATATATATATATATATATATACATACGAATGTATATATGTACACACACACACACACACACACACACATATATATATATATATATATATATATATATATATATATATATAAACAAATATGTATACGAACAAAAATACAAACACCGTACCGTATAAACACAGAAAAAAACAAACACTGCTACAACAAAAATGTATATATACATATGTAAGTAAATAACATTAGAAAAATCAACGCCAAAACCTCGCCCACACCCACTAAGGCACACATCCCCGCACTTCCACGACGTCCTTCCTGCACCACGATACGCGCGGGACTGATCCGTGTGACCCTCAGGCTCCGCGCGCCACCACCCGGCCCCTCCCCCTCGCCGCTGACGTCACTGCTACTGACTGCTCAGCATTTCGTGTCAATCCTCTTCGCGGAATCAAGTTCGTAGTTTTTTTTTTTAAATAAAACGTTGCAAATGTCTCTAAATAAGTGCTAAATCAGTGTTAGGATCTAATTACATTTATTCGTAGCTTGTCAGATAATATACCACCGGGATCGGAAAGCCATCAGCTGATCCAGCCATCTACTGTTTCTGCCCGCCAGTTCATCAATAAACCCATACGTGTGTTCTTCATCCCCCAATTTCCACCTTTACGCGAATCGGCTCCTTTGTTCTCCCATCAGCAAGGCGGAAAATACTGCAGAAGGATAACAGCGATCAATTTCCGTTATTAAAAAAATTGCCAACAGGATATCCAGTGATATTACAAGCGAGGCAAAGGAAGTCACTGTTGCCCATGCTTTATCATAACCACTTCTCTACCATTACTATAACTACCAAAATCATTATATTATCATAATTTCCTCCTCATTATCATCATCAAAGAGAGAGTGAGGTGGAAGTAGGAAGGTGGACGAGGGGAAGAGGAGAGAAGCACCTCACTATTTTGTTTCCTCCAAGGAATTTCCACAGGTCCTGCTAGTAATAGTCATGATGATAATAATAATAACAGATAAAAGCAACACAAAATAAAAATGGCGAGCCAATTACAATAACAGCAGGCCTAAGAACAGAAATCACTATTAGAATTACTATCATCATTATCACATCATTAATATAAGTCACTGTTTGCTCCTCATCATCAATTGTTTTATTTTTGGCGTTTATGCTTATATCATCATTACTATCAATATGTCTTTGTTACTGTATCTTTACTGTCATAACGCATGTAATAGTAATAAAATTAATGTCTAATAATGATGATTAAAATCAGTAACAAAGAAACAACGACACAAATTACAACAAAAGCAATAACAATATAATTTCTCATTTCTTATCATTGTTATTCGAATTATCATCATTACCATCATCCTTATTATCATTAACAACAACACTGCCACTATCTTCTTTATCATGATCATTAATAGTCATTATCATTATCATCATAATCATTATCATTCTTATTATCATCACTATTATTGATCCTCATTACTATTATCACTTCAAAATATCATTATCATAATCATCATTACTATAAGTCAGAGTATGTCGATCGCTAAATATCTTGGTCATATCATCAACAGAGATATATCGGACAATGAGGATATACTAAAGGAGATGGGGTCCCTCTGCTCCAAAGATAATCCTGGTGTAACTTGTTCAAGACATTCTGCTATTCCTTGTACTAAGTATCCCAAGTACCAAGTATAGATGTATACAGTCGGTTTGTTAAAATTGTGCCAGGCCCAACCTGATGAATTTCATATATATATATATATATATATATATATAATATTATAATATATATATATATAATATATATATATATATAGACCCAGTATAGATGTATACAGTCGGTTTGTTAAAATTGTGCCAGGCCCGACTCAATGAATTTTCATAGATATAGACGCAGAAATAAAGGCACATCTGTCTATATATCTGATAGATATACATTTAACCATCTATTTGCCCGGTTGATATGCATGTCTAGACTGATATATGTGCATTTATTTCTTTATTTATGCATGTCAAGTATACGAATATTCTTTGGGTCGGGCCTCGCACAGTTCCAACAAACCGGCAGATAGTGGCCACTATATCTAGGCTTCGTGTTTCATATAACACTGTAATGAGACTGCTCCTGAATGTCCCGCCCTGGGAGAGTGCATCCCGTATGTTTGTTGTAGATAAAGCAATGAGTTTCCCTGAACTTTTCAGAGCTATATCTTACAAATTACAATCGTATATTAAAATGTGGCAATATTCTGATCAAAAGCATCGCCCACAGTGATGCTAAGAGGATATCTAAACAAGTAGTCCCATCGTTCCAATCTATTGTATATCAGCGTTGAGTGAGGAATGTTTGTCTAATGTTATGCTGAATTGTTTCATATGTTCTGTTTTGTATGTTCTTTTATCTAAATGGAATTTTACATTATACTATATCTCATTTCTGTGTTTTCTACCTCTACGTTAGTTTTATCTATGTATGGCTTTTTGGCTGAAATAAGATTATTATCATTATCATTATCATTATCGTTGTTGTTGTTGCTGTTATCATTATTGTTGTTATCATTATTATCATTATCATTATCATTATCATTATCATTATCATTATTATTATTATTATTATATATTAGTAGTAGTAGTAGTATCATTATTATCATCATTATCATTATTATCATCATTATATTATATTACTATTATTATATTACTTTATCATCATTATTATCATTCCTATTATTACTATCATTATTATTATTTTCAATATTACTAATACTATCAGTAATACCATTAGCATCCCCACTGCCATCGCTCTTACAAAAAGTATAACAACAACATCAACAAGAGCATCGCTGCGTGTCCTTCATGCCTTCCCACGGCGCTGCAGGTCAACGTGCCAAGCGTTATATCATAATCTAATGTTGAACTTCAGCGTCACCTCCCACAGGAAGGCGTGGCCCTTTCACATGAAAAGGCTTTAATTCTCCGGAAACTACGTCACAAAATGCCAATGGCGACGTCTGCAACAAATAAACTATTACGGAGGTTTGGGCGTCATATGACCAATTACAGAGACCCAGTTTGTTTACATTTCACCGAGGGAAATGAAGCGGCTGAGCGACTGCACGTGGACCAGAGATCGGGGGCAGAGTCGACCCCACGTGATGAAAGTGGTGGCCGCGTCGGGGGCAAGGGGGCAGCTACCCCTCTGGCCGCTATGCCTTCGGCGCTGGAACTCCAAAACCATGGCTTAAGGTAGAAGCGCTGTGTTCGTGATGCCACACACCTCTCAAAGGGGAATATACCGAATGCCCTTTCGCTATATCGCTTCTTCGGGGCGAGAGGCAGCAATGCGGCGAAAAGGCCTTCGGCATATTCGTGCGTTTTCTTGTTCTTCCCTTCGCCATTTTGCTCACGACAGGTCTCCAAACACAAAGCCCCATAAAATTAGCCATATGTTCTGCCTCCATACAAACTACCTAAATGTTGTTGCCAGAAAACCCAACACTGTCTACAGGACTCAAAAGCTTTCTACTGCAAGTCACAAAATAAACACCAACAACATCGCCGGGGAAATCTTCATATACTGTAAAAAAAAAAAAAAAACTTTCCCAAAAGAAGCAAAAAGATCCCGCGACCGTAAACCACTCCTGCGCACAAATACTTGAAAACGACGTCGATCGTAAAGTTTCTCGACGCAAAAAAAAAGGAAATCACGTGCCCATAAAAGCACCGGAACGAACGCGAAAGCAGCAAAAACAAAATTGGCGGAGACCTCGTCACCCCATCCCCTCCATACAGAAACAGACATGCAATGAAACACTCACTCACTCACTCACTCATTCACTCACTCACACTCACACTCACTCACTCACTCATTCCCTCACTCACTCAATCACTCACTCACCTACTCAATCACTCACTCACTCTATCACACTCACACTTACTCACTCACTCACACTCATTCACTCCCTCACTCATTCCCTCACTTACCCACTCAATTACTCACTCACACTCACTCTCACTCACTCATTCACTCACTCAATCACTCACTCTCACTCACTCATGCACACTCATTCATTCACTCACTCACCCACTCACTCACTCACTCACTCACACTCACTCACTCACTCACTCATTCACACACAGAGTTTCCTCCCTTTCACCATAATCCTTAGAACAATTCCTGGTATCCAATAATAATCAACATCACGCTGATGCTGACAGTAGTAGTGGTGACAGTGATGATGGTGAGGAGACTAACAATAATGATAGTGATAGTGATGATCATCATAATAAAGATAGTGATGATGATAATAACAATACTGATGATAACAATAGTGATCATAAAAATAGTGATGATAATGATAATGATAGTCACGATGATAACGATAGTGATGATCATTATTATGATAGTGATGATAATAGTGATTATGGTAATGATGATGATAACGATAGTGATGATGATAAGGATAGTAATGGTGATGATAATTAGCGATGGGTGACGTTGGTGACGACGATGACGATGACCACTGTGCCTGTGGTCCCGGCCCCCCTCCCTCCCGCCCCCGATGCGGGAAAGGAAGAGCAACGTGAACCCAGAACAATAGCAACCCACCCCCTCCCCCTCCCCCGCCCCCTCTCCCCGGGAAGAGCTGAGCCTGCAGTCTCTAGGGGGCACTTCTAGGCCTCTTCTAAATCAAATCAATAACCTATTTTGTTTCTCGCCGTGTAGCCGGGCCGATCTGGGTCACGGCCTACTGCCCCTCCGTCGCCCCCGCCGCCGCCGCCGTCAGACAGCTCGCCTCAGGAAGAAAGAGGCGGACCTGCCGTGGTTTTCGTGTCTTTGGACCTGGATTCCCCGTGGACCCTGCGTTGTGCTGCCATTGCAATGTCGTCTCTTTCCTTGCACAAAGGTTGTTGCTTCATCGTAACTATTAACCAGTGAAGTACAAGGCGTATGCCTTAGATGTGGATACGTTATTCGCATTCACACACTATGCACGTGTCTGTATTTATATTGATACATCTATATCCATACCTATATACATCTACATCTGTATCTACATCTACAAATACACCTATAAATATATTCCTATGGATTAACGTATTTCCCGCACGTATGTCAGTGGCGCCGGCCCACCGCTATCAGAGGCGCAAGCACAATGACAGCTTCCGTGCCTGTGCGCAAAAATCATCAGGTGTTTTCAGGGATGTAAGGTCTGCGATCCGGGCTGAGAGGGTTTACTTGCTCGTTTCTCGATGGGCCAGACCTGCTCTATCACGCTTGGCTGACATCATTTCCTTGCGTCAGCGCTGGTCAACATCGACGCGTCCGTGATTTCCTTTACACCTTTTGAGCGTTGTTACTTTACTCACGAGCTACATGGACGTGTATGCAAATATGATAGGATTTATACATGTGTATACACCTATCTATGCATGGGAATTTGCTTAACAATGAACCTTATAAGAAACAAGTGAATCCAGATGAATAAATAATGAAGGAAAAGTGTACGAAGGCCAACCGGACGTAAAATATTTCTTATCAAAAACAATAACAAACAAGTACTTTACTTACCGTCCCGGGGAACAGTCTGGACTCCCTGGGCAACAAACAATTTGGTCTTTACCTGAAAAGACAAAGCAATAGAAGTTGAAAATGCACAGTCTGCAGAACTCAATCCAAATATATAAAAGACGTATCAGAAAGATATTTGTGTTGGGCCAAAACATACTGTTGTGCTCTCCTTCCCAAGCGAAAGCTCCGACGCCAGGGGATCGTCAGAGTTCTAGCTATCCGCTAAGAGGCTTCAGAAGCCTCGAGGCAGCAAAAGAGATCGCACGCATTTACAGCCGCTGCCTACACCGCACAGGCGGTTAAAAGCGTGCACCCTAGACTAAGAAATGAAAGGCTAGAATCATACCGAAAGACCTTGCTAAATGTCTGGTAAATATTCATGTAGTGCGCGCACGCGCGCGCGCGCGCGCGCACATACACACACACACACACACACACACACACACACACACACACACACACACACACACACACACACACACACACACACACACACACACACACACACACACACACACACACACGTACTTGCACATGCACATGCACACGCACACACATGTATGTAGAATATAAAGTCTTGTTCAGTATCATTTAATCTATCTGACCAGGCTGTCCGGTAAGGATTTTTTTTTTTCCAGTCTTTGTATTATTTATTTACGATCCGGCAAATAGTAATTCATGGTAATATAGCGCAAACCCAAAAGAATTACGGTATACGACCAATGACATTTTCATCTCACACCGAAATCATACCACTACATCTTCCTTCTCTGCAAACTCGCCGCGTGTCGCATTTTGAGTAGCACTGGTCTACATTCTGTTCATTCAACCCCAAGCATCTCGAGCACAGACACATTATGAAAACAATACAACTTACTTAGGAGACCTACATAGCCTAGATTTTGCAAGAGCTCTAGGGCAACATGAACTATCCGTAATATGATGATAGGGCTGGAATAGACAGAAGACTTGCAAAGGAACACAAGGCCAACCGCTGGAACGCATCAAGAGAGGGTTTCTGCCCTGTGGAAGCAGGGGGTTAGAAACCACTAGATTGCCTGTTAATCCCTCTGAAACGTTATCCTAAACAACTTGGTTCTGTAGATGAACTGGTTTTTAAACTTCAATACAGGACAAGGAGTGGCACCTTGCTTACTCCACTCTTAAATGGTGACAATTTGTTTTGCTTTCTGATACAGAACGCTGTAGCTCCCCTCCCTTGCCGGCCCCGAAGGCGCCCGCCCTCCGGCTCAGTAGGCACGGCTAGTCACTGGCGTACGTGTGAAAGTGTTCCGACGGCACGAGCGTGTCTGGAGAAACGTACATCTGCTGCTTTTTCACTTTCCAATTCGACAGGTGTTAGCAGAAAGCGAAAGGCAATATAAGAGAAGCAATATGCTTAGTTCTCATGAGCGAAAACAAAACAAAGAGGAAACTGCTGGCGCCCTGTACAACATAAGCCGATCGTCGAAGCGTATCCGAAAAGCACTGCACAATGCTTTTTACTAGTTCGTAATCCCGTGATGATGAAAGCTTTGCAGTACACCTGGCGTAAAAGCAGATTTCAAACTGAAGCAGCACTTATTACACTATTACAAAAAAGAT
Source organism: Penaeus vannamei (assembly GCF_003789085.1). Taxonomy (NCBI): domain Eukaryota; kingdom Metazoa; phylum Arthropoda; class Malacostraca; order Decapoda; family Penaeidae; genus Penaeus; species Penaeus vannamei. The sequence goes on from NW_020872468.1 coordinate 151,182, forward strand.
ATGCAAATTGCAATAACAATAAGATTATAAAAACAAAATTATTTGTTCATTATGTCAATACAATGCAGTGAAATTGTGCTATATCAGTTGCTTGATATGAGTTAGTCAATGAACACTCTGCATTATCCAACTTTAGCTGGTTATATATTACTATGACATGGGTTTAGTGAGCACAGCAGAGCTGATCCAAGTCCAGTCTTGAAGCGTGAGGGAGTCACAAGCGTCCGTGGACGGTGGAGTCCGAGGTGCAGCAGGGCAGGGCCAGATTCACGCAGCAAGCCTGCCTCAGGGCCAGCGGCAGCATCGCGCGACAGCAGTAGCAAAGCTCACCGTTCATGAACGAGCCGTCTCCCTCCTGCATCTCCATCAAGTAAGCGATGTAGAATTCATCGTCATCGCTGTCGTCGTCCTCCTCATGCTCTGGCTCCATCGCGGTGTCGTCCTCCAACTCCTTCTCGTCGGAGGAGCAGTCGCTGTGGGTATCTGGCACCGTAGCGGGAGGCTCGGAGCTGGCGCGGCCTCGACGGGCGTCCTCCTCGAGCACCCGCAGGTGCGTGAGGGAGCCGACCAGCGACGCCACGGACGACGGGTCGTGAATGGTCATCTTGCGGCCGACCTTCTTGCGCACGTCGCCCAGCAGGCTGCTCATCGACATTTTGCGTCGAGTCGCCATCTTCCGAGCCAGCAGGTGGCGAGTCTAGCACAAAGAACGAAGAATAAGGACGGGTCTACACCGGAGAGGCTCTCGCACACAAACACGGTGTCCTCTCGCCCTCGGAACATCAAGTCCCAAGTCTCGCTCGCTAGCGTCCGCCTTCTACCGTCTGTCTCTTCGACCTGTGTTTCAGCGAAGGTTGACGGAAAATAAACAGTGATAGAAGCCACGGTAACCACCTTTCCTCCCTACGCCCGTCCCTCACTTCCCATCCTTCCTCCTTTCCTCCCTTCTTCCCAACTTTCCTCCTTCCCTCCCTTTTCCTTCCTTCCTACCTCCCTTTTCCTTCCTTTCCTCCTTCCCCTTTCCCCTCCCCCTTCTCTCTCACTCTCTCTCCTTCTCTCCCTTCTTCCTTCCCTTCTTTCCCTCCTTCCCTTCCTCTCTTTCCCCCTTCCTCTTTCTCAACTCCTTTTCTCCACTCGCCTCCCCTCTACCTCTTTCTCCCCACATTCCCCTCCCATTCTCTTCCCTTCTCTCTCTCCTCACTTTCATTCTCTCTCACTGTCCCTCTCTTTCCTTTCTCTTACCCATGCCTCCCTCCCTTTCTATTTCCCATTTCTCCCTCTCCTTTTCTCTCTCTCCTCTCCTTTATGTCCCCTTTTCTATCTCCCTGTCTCTCCCCTTCTTCCTTTTCCCCTTCTGCTTACCCGTCCCCATCCCCGTCCCGTCTCCCCGTCCCCGTCCCCATCCCCATCCCCATCCCCGTCCCCGTCCCCGTCCCGTCCCCGTCCCCGTCCCCGTCCCCGTCCCCGTCCCCGTCCCGTCCCCGTCCCCGTCCCCGTCCCCGTCCCCGTCCCGTCCCCGTCCCGTCCCGTCCCCGTCCCCCCATCCCCATCCCGTCCCCGTCCCCGTCCCCGTCCCCGTCCCCGTCCCCGTCCCCGTCCCCGTCCCCGTCCCGTCCCCGTCCCCGTCCCGTCCCCGTCCCCGTCCCCGTCCCCGTCCCCGTCCCGTCCCCGTCCCCGTCCCGTCCTCCCGTCCCGTCCCGTCCCCGTCCCCGTCCCGTCCCCGTCCGTCCCCGTCCCCCGTCCCCGTCCCCGTCCCCCCATCCCATCCCCATCCCCGTCCCCGTCCCCGTCCCCGTCCCCGTCCCGTCCCAGTCCCCGTCCCATCTCACCCCCGTTCCCGTCCCCGTCCCCGTCCCCGTCCCCGTGTCCCCGTCCCCGTCCCCGTCCCCGTCCCCGTCCCCGTCCCCGTCCCCGTCCCTCGTCCCGTCCCCATCCCCATCCCCATCCCATCCCCATCCCCCCCGTCCCCGTCCCCGTCCCAGACCCCGCCCCCATCCCCACCCCGTCCCCGTCCCCGTCCCCGTCCCCGTCCCCATTCCCATCCCCGTCCCCATCCCCTATCCCCGTCCCCATTCCCGTTCCCGTTCCCGTCCCGTCCCAGTCCCGTCCCCATCCCAGTCCCCGTCCCCTCCCGTCCCCATCCCAGTCCCCGTCCCATACCCGTCCCATTCCCATATACGTCCCAGTTCCCCTCCCCGTTTCTGTCCCCGTCCCCATCCCCGTTCCATTCCCCATCCGTATCTCCGCCTGATCGATGTCCCCGTCTCATCCCCGTCCTTCGTGCCTATTCCCTCCCTGTCCCCTCCCCTCTCCTCCCCTCCCCTTCCCTCCCCTCTTCCTCTCCCCTCCCCCTCTTCCTCTCCCCTCCCCCTCTTCCTCTCCCTCTTCCTCTCCCACAACAACTCTCACAGCACGTAGCGCACCTCATCCAACTCACGAAATTACACCACATGACACTAAACCATATCACGTTCCACCCCATCATACTCCACATGCGTCTCCTCTGAACTCTGACCTTCGCGACACGGTCACAGCATGCATCATTCATCAAGCCAACGAGAAGCTACATATATTCATCAGCCACTGTAAATGGGATAATGCACGTCGCAAACGAACCGTGATTTTAATGAGCGTGCCAATGAGACGATATCAAACCAATCAGGCAAATATGCGAGGTAAATTCCAGCCTCACATCTCTTTGTCTACGTCTCGTTCGTGCTCCCTCCTTCCCTCTCTCCCTCCTTCGCTCCTTCATTCACTCACTCTCCCTCATTCTGTGTCTAAGAGAATGTGTCTCGCTCAATCACTCGCTCCTCGTTGAACGCATAACATAACTTGTTTTTCGTCTCTCTTGCTCTTCTTCTTCTTCCATTTACCAACACGCTCAATCACTCACATTCTTATAGTTACTTAATCAAATTCCATTATCCACTTGCTCTCTTGCTCCTATAACTCTCGACTTCCCTTGCGCTCTTACTCCCTCTATAGTTCTCTCTTTCCTTCTTGCCTACCCACCTCTTTCTCCTCTCATGCATCCACTCTCACCCTTCAGTTTTCCCCCTCCCCAGTCTCCCGCGCCTTTCCAATCACTCGGCGAGGGCGTCCTGCCGACTCCGGGCTGATCACTCCCCACCAGATACCAATATACACACGTGTCCCTTTGCAGCCGGAACGCGCGACTCATCTCCGAGCACGCAGGCACGCGCGCCGTCGCCCAGGAAGTAACACACCGCGCCGCATAGAAAGGCCCGCCCGCGAAGATGGCAATCGGGCGCGAACGAGAGCGACAAGCACTGTACTGAGCGTGGCAACACCTCAAGACCCGACGGCACCGACGCCCTTCCACCGACGGACATGCCTTATCGCCCTCGCGTCCGATTCCCGCTCTTTCGCCCTCGCCCCGCCTTCAGCGCCGGGAGAAGGCGCGCTCGTCATCAGTACAGGAATGTGTGTGCATGTGTGTATATGCAAACAAACAAGCACGAATGCTCCGTGTGTATATACGTGTGTGGTGTTATATATAATATGTATATATATATATTATAAATATATATATATTATATATATATATATATATTAATATATAATATATAATATATATATAATGTATAAAATACATATTATGTATAAATATATTCATTATATAATACATGCATATATATATATATTATATATATATATATATATATATATATATATATATATATATATATATATATATATCATACATTTTCATATATTCATATATATCTATACCTATATCTATATTTTTTTCATTTAGTAGTTTGTGTGGTATAACATATTCACAATAGTATATATAGTAGTATATATGAATATATATATAATATAATAGAGTAGTATGAGTATACTATTAGTATAATATAGTGATAGTATAGTATATACTATATAGTATAGGGAGGTGATATGTATATGTATATACAAATAGGTATAATATATTATACATTTTAAATAGTAGAATGTATTCACACACAGTATATATATATGCTTAGTAGTGAGTATAGTGAATTCTATGATATAAGTATATATATATGAGTATATATATAAGTGATATACGTATATATATATAGCTGATAGGTGTGTGGTTGTGTGTGTGTGTGTGTGGGTGGGGGGCGTGTGTGCTGTGTGGTGTGTGTGTGTGTGTTGGTGTGTGTGGTCTGTGTGGTGTGTGATTATGTAGAATATATATTAGATATAAAATATATAATATATATAATATTAGTAATATATAGTATGACATTATATATATATAAGGATATATAAATATTATATATAGTACAACATTATATATATAGTAGTTAGTAGCATTATGAATAATATATACATTAAGTAAATATATGATATATACGATTATAGTATATATTATGTATAGTATATATTATATATATATAGTATATACAATTACAGTGCATAAGCATGGTAGTATATATGGAAGTAGGTGTAGACACTATACATGATCCATACAGTGATATAGCATATATAGGTGCAATGTCACACACACCACAGCACCAGCACACGACATATATATATACATATATTATCAATACATGCACATACTACAGAGGTATAGTGTAAGTAGAAATAGTTGAGGTAGACAGTAGCAAGTATATGGATATTGTATAGCATATCTATATACTACTAGGCAGCACACACAACACAGCACACACACCACCACAGCACACAGCACACACACAACAGCACACACCCACACACAGGACACACACACAACATCAGCACAGAACCAAACACACAGCAGCACAGCGCACAGCGTGACACGAGGTGGCACATATATATAGTATAGATAGGTAGGTAGTATATGATAGTATATATATGTAGTATATATGTAGTGTATGATGATATAGTACGTAAGGTAACACACACAGTACAGCACACAACACGAGGGACACCAACACACACAGCCACACACACAGCACACACAGCACTACGACACATCCACACACACAGCGACACACACGGGCGACGACACACACACAGGCAAACACACACAACATAGTATATATCTTTGCAGTTGAATGAGGCGACCGTCAGAGAGACTGCAATTTGGGATTTGAGAGCTGCTCTGTTCTAGTGATAGGTAGACGCGGGAGTGCCCACGGGGAGTGGTGTGAAGAACTGTCCTATCTTGTACTCAGTGTATGGAGTAGTAGGTTTCATATGCGTATGGAGCTGGGTAAGTGCTCTCTAGTGCCACACTCTTTTGTTTGGGTCGTGTATCAGTGGATAGAGGTGGGCCCGGGTGGGCGCGTGAAGTGTCTTTGCAATGGGGGTGGGGGTCGAATCCTTGTCAGGGACAGGGTTAGTAAAGGCCATGATATCAAGCGGCGCGGAGTGCATATTCCATTTCTTTCATTATAGTATGATAGGGATATATAGTATGAAGGTAAGTATATAGTAGGTTGGTATGTGACGTTGTATAGTATATTAGCATAAAATGATAGCATAAATATACAGTAAAGGTAATATAATATAGTTATGATTATAGATAAGTATATATATATATTATATGTGTGTGTGTGTGTGTGGGTGGTGGTGTGTGTGTGTGGGTGGTGTGTGTGTGTGTGGTTGTGGTGGTGTGTTGTGTGTGTTGGGTGGTGTTGTGTGTGTGTGTGTGTGTGGGGTGTGTGGGTGTAGGTGTGGGGGTGTGGTGTGGTGTGGGGGGTAGGTGGGGGTGGTGGGTGTGGGTGTGGTGTGAGTGGGGGTGTGGTGTGGGAGTGGGGGGTGGGGTGGGGGGGTGCGTGTGGCGTGCGTGCGTGTGCGTGCGGTGCGTTGTGTGCGTGTGGCGTGCGTGGTACGGTGTGCGGTGCGTGTTAAATTATGCATTACATGGGTAGATGTGACGTATGGTTCTGTGATGTCTATGTGTTTCTGGTTATGTCTGCCTGCCGTGCCTGAGAGGAGTTAGGTTGACCAATACGAATCGGTGACGAGGCGAGACAGGATAGGCAGACATTGCAGGACGGAGACAGAGCAGACAGAGCAGGGCAGACAGAGACGGCAGTGTGGTCGAGCTTTTAGATTAGTGGCAGTACGAATACTGACTTTCTTAGAGTTTGTTTCCAAGGTTACTGGTGAATGTGGCTACTCAGTCAAATGGGGGCCTGTTTGTGAAAATCTGAAACGACGACACACACAGCACGACCAGCACAGCACACACACACACACCACACACACAGACACATACACATCACAACACAGCGACACACGACAGCACACACACAGGAACGAGACAGTGACATAACACACACCGATACAACATAAGCGCCAATCACAACGGGAGCATAACAATAGAGCATTAGACAAACACACAACAGAACACAGCAACGGCACGGCGGCGCAACCCGACCAAGACAATAACATATACAGCAACCCACAACACAGATGAACAGTAGAACATCATCCGACACCCATGACACACAAGCAGTAGCAGATAACAGCAACACACGACCAACCACACAGATACAACACAACATAACGATACGACAGCACACAGCCGACAATCGCACACAACACAACACAATATGGCATACATAGGACGAGAACCACAACCACACAGCCAAGCTGGTCAAGTCTGCGGCAAGGGATTGGGACAGTGAGGACAGAATAGCGTGACAGTCCTCGTTGGGGTCTCGAATGGACAGGATAAACAAGCGAGCTCAGCGTTTGTTTGGTCGTACGACCCCGGTAACCGGTCCGCACCCTGCGGCGATAGCTGCACCGCTGCCCTCTCTCCCTCGATGCGGTCGTCTCGCAACCATGCGCATGGCTCGGCCTTCGCTCTTCGTCCCTCCTGGGCCCTCTGCTCGCAGACCAGCCGATCTCCCTGCTCCCGTCCGTACCCCCCTCTCGTCGCAACGCATGGCCATGCTGCCCTCCGTCCCGTCCTCAGCCCGTCCCTGCATCGGCAAAGCAGTCCATCTCCTCCCTCCTGTCCTCAGCCTCGCCTCACGTGCCAACGCATGCGCATGGCTCCGTCCCTCCCTCCCACCGCTCCTCTCGTCGCCCTCCATCTCCTCCTTGGCCCCTGCGTCGCAGCCATCATCCTCCCCTCGCCGTCCCCCTGCACGGCCTCGGCGTCGGTCGTCCGTAACCATCCATCTCCCTCTTGCGGCCGGGGTCTCGTTCGGGCAACCATGTCCATGCTCCCTCCCTCCCTCGCCTCGCTCCAACGCCTCCGCTGCGTCGGGCACCCATCCGATCTCCCTCGGCCTCCCTCCCACCGCCCTCGTCTGCGGGCAAGTGGTAGTGTGTGATGGGGAAAGGGAGGAAAGAGGGGGAGCGGAGGAGACAGGACAGTTAGACAGGACAAGAGAGAGACAGGGAAGAGGAAGGAGAGAGAAGGAGAGGAAGGAGAGAGAGAGAGAGAGAGAGAGAGAGGAGAGAGAAGGGAAGAAGAGAGAAGGAGAAAGAAGAGAGAGAGAAAAGAAAAGAGAGAGAGAGAGAGAAGAGAGAGAAGAGAGAGAAGGAGAGGAGAGAGAGAGAGAGAGAGAGAGAGAGAGAGAGAGAGAGGAGAGAGAGAGAGAGAGCGAGAGAGAAGAGGAGAGAGAGAGAGAGAGAAGAGAGAGAGGAGAGAGACAGAGAGAGAGACAGAGAGAGAGACAGAGAGAGAGACGAGAGAGAGAGAGCAGAGAGAGAAGAGACAGAGGAGAGAGAGAGAGAGAGGAGAGAGAGAGAGAGAGAGAGAGAAGAGAGAGAGGAGAGAGAGAGAAGAGAAGAAGAGAGAGAGAGAGGGGGGAGAGAGGAGAGAAAGGAGAGAGAGAGAAAGAGGAGAAAGAGAGAGAAAGAGAGGAAAAGAGAAGAAAGAGAGGGAGAGAGTGAGACAGTGAGACAGTGAGACAGTGACTGACTGACTGACTGACGCGCGTGCGTCCGTGAGTGCGTACATGCGTGCGCGCATCTGTGTCTTGTACGCGAGCGCGCATGCTTTCTTGTGCTGGCTGCGTGAGAGAATCAAGTCAGTAATGATGCAGGTAATTTTGTAATTGAGTGTTTGCGTAACTACAGTTAATGTGAGAGACCGCGAAGGAGTGAGAAAGAGTGCGTGCGTTCGTGAGTCTAACCGTACGAGCATGTGTTTTCGCAGCTAAAAGTGTGGGTGTGTGCGCGTGCACATGTGTACGATACCAAATACGCACAGGAAATAGCGGACGCGACCTGCTGCCATGGTGACCTAGCGCTCGGGGCTCAAGGCCGCCTCGCACCCAGGGTGCGGGTGATGCCGAACCTGTGGGGCGCGTTCCGCCTGCCATCGGACATTTTCAAGAGCTCACTACTGGGTTAAGGAGTTCGACTTTGCATTCCTTAAGAGCAACTTCTCCCCCACATACAACACTAAACCGCAGTTCATCTTACCAATGAAACTCAACCATCACTGTGCCTTCCCAAAACAACAATAGTAAGGTTCGGATACATGGGTACAGCATTTCCTTATCATCATTATCATTATTCACGCAATGATAGTACATAACATACAGCAATATATGGATAAGAAGAGAAAAGCAAACGAGAGCATGCACAAAATCGTTCACCCGAAAAGATTGAAACACAAACAAACAAAATGAGTGGAGACAATTGTCGCGTCGAGTTACGGCCGACAGTTGCACGCAGCTTTCGACCTCATAGCCCAGTGCCAGAAAGGTCGACATTCGCTGTCGCCTGTCACTTACTCGTACCATGTGGCCGCCATGCCCCCCCTCCTCCCCCCGGCCGTCCTCAGATCTTTAAATATCGTAGACTTGCCAGCTTCACACTGCCCCTTTCCCCACCCTCCCCGTTCAAAGAAACGCCGTTCTATGTTCGATACTTTACACATATTCAACTCGTACACCGACGCATAACAAATTCTTCCTGGTTTCCCTCAGTTTCCTCCCCCCGCGGTAGGGCTCTTCCGCTGCCCCTACTCCACTTCCGGACTCTCTCCCCGTGCGCCGTCGCCAATCCTTCACTCACATAAAGAGAACCCGAAAACAGCTGCTGCCACGGCCTGAACAACAAAAAATCATTACATACACAACGCCCTTTCTTGTCGCCAAAACATACCAGTGTCCTTGGGACCCAGCTATATATAAAGAAAAGACTTCCATAAAAATCGCCCTGCAGCACCATCTATTACCACCCATCAGAACTTTAAAATCATTATCTTAAAAAAAAGACTATTCCCCCTTACAATTTTGAATTCCTTGTTCGAGTTCAGTTCACACAATCCCTTCCTTCAAATTGAATCTCTCATTTTTTAAATACTTCCTGTATTCTGAATCTAATCTTACCGCTTAATGTATTACATGTAATTTGTTATCACTGATGATATATATATATCGTTTAACTCTTCTCACAATGAACTAGGTCTCATCCTCAGTTGCCATTCCACTTTACCAAATATCAACATTTTCTTCCATTTTCAAGCTGAATGCTTTAATAACGACTTTCATCTTTACCATAACTTCTCTGTGAGATAACACGGAATTAGACACAATTCATTGTTTTCATATACAAGTTAGTTACAGAAAAACGTTTCCTTACGTAACTTTTTAACTTGGGTAATCTTTGTACTTTTGTGTCTTCACTTTGTTTGGCTTCATGTACTCCTAACCTTCTGAGAAACATCTGAAGCCTATATGATAATAATAATCAATATGATTCATTAATAATAACAATATTCAATGATAACGTCAATAATAAGGATGATGAGGATGAGGATGAGGATGAGGATGAGGATGAGGATGAGGATGATTGATATTATAATAATAATAATAATAATAATAATAATAATAATAATAATAATAATAATAATAATAATAATAATAATAATAATAATAATAATAATAATAATAAAATCATATCAATAACATTAATAACAATAACAATGATAAAAACAACAGCAACAACAATAATATTAATAATAATAATAATAATAATAATAATAATAATAATAATAATAATAATAATAATAATAATAATAATAATAATAATAATAATAATAATAATAATAATAATAATAACAATAATAAAACAATGAAAATAAATTCATGATAATTAATAATTAGCTCTTAAAAATAAAATAACAGTAACAATAAATGATAATAAAAGAAACAATAACAATAACAATGATAATAATAACTACTAAAACAATAATAATAATATAACTAATAACAATAATATCTAAATTATACACAATAATACATGAACTATACACTAACAATAATAATAACTTTATTAAGAATAATAAATAATGATAATAAAAATAATGTGTAAATCAGTTCCAACTACTTTGTGCGCAATAATACATTCAATACAAAAATGTTCTACACACGTTGCAATCTAATCCTGCTTATCTGTGCTTTATCTTATCCCTTTTAACTTGTCTCTAATCCTTCTATACTCCTCATCCACTTCTCCTGGTTAGTCTGATTCCTACAGTGAAATCAGTATCATAAAATGTTGTATTCTTCATTAAAATAAAAGGCATGTTAAATCTTCAATATTCCATTTCAGTTTTCATACTCTCTGATTAATTGTTAAAAGACACCAACAGCTGCAATTCAACGAGCAAAAATTATCTTCATTCAATTTCACAAAGCTCTCACCTACATTATAACAAAAAAAGCTAAGGCATGCCCATCAAGACAAACATATAAATTAATCCCAAAACAAATTCCATTTTCCATAAATAATAATATCATTACTGCACCCTTAAGAGAGCTGACAGCAAACATATATTTTTCTAATGCACAATAAATGCAGTCATTTTTGTTCAATTTAATTTCAACAGAAATTCCATGAATCTTCCAAACAGAACAAAAAATAAATTCCAAATGCTTTTCCACCTGACTCAGCATGTAAACAAACTAGAAACTAAAAATGTGATAATTTTGAACTTCTAAATAATACATCATGTCTTATAGTAAATGTAAACTTTACTCATTAACCCACTTCTAAGTTATCATATGAAAAGTTTAATACCTAATGAGGTATCTCAAACCTAATTCTAGTCTATCATACTTATTACAAATTACTTAAAGAAACAAGTAATTGAGACTGTTGACAGCCAAAGAGAAAAAAAATTGAAGCAATTTATCACACCACTGTTATGGAATTCATGTTGTCAAAAGTTTTGCAGTTTGAAGGAGGTTTGGACACAAAAAGAGTACAGAAGTAAACAAAGATGGCCAGCATACAAAGAACTTCCCGGCTTTAAATCTTATAGAGCTTCATCGTAGAAGTAACAGCGTAAAAAGATTACAACTCGCTGGTAATATGAAACATTATAAATGCATATATTAGTGAGTTAAATATTCATGAAACCATACATATGTCCTTTTTCTTTTCTTTTTCTTCTTTTAAAGTACCCTTTTGATAAAAATAAAATGGTTCAGGCAAAAAATACATGATTCAAATCTTCACAAAGTATAGATCTTTATCCCAACATTAAGCCTGTGTAGCCCATTTGATAGTATTAATATAATTATAAAAAGACCTTAAACTTACTTCCTCCTATTTTGGTTTTGGTTCTAAATTTCAATATGAATATGTTATTGTTTTTATATGTACATATATACATACAATCATACATACATATATACACACATATACATATATGTGTATATATATACATATACCATATATATATATATATACATATATATATATATATATAATATATATACATATATGTTATATATACAGATTTATTACATATACCATATTTACATTATATATATATATATATATATATATATATATATATATATATATATATATATTATATATATATATATATATATACATATATATACATACATACATTATATACATATATATATATATATATACATATATACATATATATATATATATATAATATATATATATATATATATATGTATATATATATATATATATATATATATATATAATATATATATATATATATATATATTATGTGTATATATATGTGTATATATAGTATATATATATGTATATATGTGTATATATATATAATATATGTATATATATATATATGTATATATAATGTATATATATATGTATATATATATATATATATATATATTATATATATATATATATATATATATATATATATATATATATATAATATATATATATATATACTATATATATATATAATATATATATATATATATATATATATACATATATTATATATATTATATATATATATATATATATATATATATATATATATATATATATATATATATATATATATATTATATATATATATATATATATATATATAATATATATATATGTATGTATATATATGTGTGTGTGGTGTGTGTGGTGTGTGTGTGTGTGTGTGTGTGTGTGTGTGTGTGTGTGTGTGTGTGTTGTGTGTGTATATTTATATATATATATATATATATATATATATATACACATCCATAAATATATATATATAAGCATGTGTGCGTGTGTGTGTGCATGTTCGTGTGCATGTGCGTTTCAGATTTCAAACAGGCTATTTGCTAAGTAACTAATCCACAGCAACAAAAAATCCAACACAGAAGTATTCCTGACTGCATAATCTAAAAATCATCATACTCAGCACTAATTACATTTAACTCACCATCAACATGATGATATTAACATCTGAAGCAATGTAGGCTTCAGATAAATAAAATCATATATATGCAACACACCAATTTTTTTACATACAACACAGTCATACCTGGTGATGCAACCTGCTCTTCATCCTTGCCCTCTGGCACTTCCTCAAGAACAGGACTGTGAAGTGACACTGGTCCCATTCCTTCCCTGAATTACCACAAAACTAATATTCAGCTTTATACTATTGCCATCCCATCACTTCATCACTTTCAAAGTGCCTGACGAGAAACATATGAGCTACCACACTTCAGCACAAACTTTATCTGAGGACCTAATAACAAGAACTGAAAAAGGGGGTGTGGCTCATAAATCACAAAGTCCATGTAACAAACCCAAGATAAAAGGCATTATCACTTCCCACATACATACACACACAGACATGTACACACGCTCCCGACAAGCCTTTCCTGTGCCTGATAGTACCTTTAAAGTCATAGCATTATATTACTTGACCCCTGGCACACATACTCTCCCAAGCATGAAGTCTCAAGACCTGCTCCTCATCAGCATTCATTTTATGCTTCTCCTATCTCCTTCCAACATATCTAATTCATAGACATGTAAACCCACCACCAAACTACAATGTGCACCGACAAAATACCCAAAGTTATCAAGTGATTACGGTTATCGCTGATTAAACATCCGTTGCTCTTATCAGTTGCACCGCCCTTCAAGGGAGAAGGAAAATCCTTATGCTCTACTCACCTTCTTTCTCGCCCTTCCCGGACATTTTCTTCCTTCGTTGACGAGTTCGTTGTCTTCTTCTATAATATAGCTTATCTCGGCTACGTTCCCATCGCGCCTAATCCCACGGGAAAGAGGTAAGAGCAGAGAGAAGAGGAGAGCAACACCTCAAAACAACCCGATGTTTTGAGAATTGATTGGACACCGCGCGCCATCTCTTGAGTCACGGAGGAACTAACGCCCAATTTCATTCACAGATTTATAAAATAATTTGTATCTCTTAGCTTGTTGGATACTAAGGAATCAATTTTATTTGAAGAAAAAAATCAATAACTTGAGGAATTAACTGAAATTATGGAAACAAAAGCCAACAAATTAAAGAACTGAACACCTAATATCTATTATATATATCAATTAATTCCCATCCTTACCATCGTAGGTTATAGAGGTGTTACTTTTGGAATGAAAAGAAAAACACGACTTGGAGGAGGAAAACTACGTATGGGAACACAAAAACCGGCCCGCCCGCACCAGGGAGGGAAACCAGAGCTTTGATCAATGGCGCCCCCACCCCCAGCCTGCCTCTTGTGTTTCAATTGGGAGGCTTATCTTTCACAATATTGCATGTGAGGAAACACCAAGGAGGAAGGAGAGGGTTGTGAGAGGAGGATGCCGGTGGGTTGTGATCCGACCTATTGTGTGTATTGCGAGGAAAGCCGTAACAACTTTTTGTATTGCGGTGATAAGATAAGATAAGCGAATAGTGGTAATGCGAGTTAACTGATACAGAAGAACAAGAGCGAATAATAAAGGCAAGTTTAGATTAAAACCTGGCACTTAAAAGTCGAAATAAGGATCATACTAATAAACCTAGCCTTACTTCATATCTTGATCTCCGCGCCGCCGAGAGGTAGACAAATCATAAACTGGCTACTTTTTTATCGTTTGTTATCTGTATATGACCTTTACGGCTGGTAATCTTATTATCATGTACACCTGCCAGTTTTACACTTTTTGAATTAAGTTATTGATGATATGAGTATTAGCCCTTCATGTTTTGTTATAGTTGTATATTATATGAGCGCTCTTATCTTCACAGTGTCGTATATAACACAAATATATTTTTTTAATTGCCATTATAGAAAAAATGCTTTTATTCGCTGTTGTTTATTGTTTACAGATAGCGCACTTGCGGCTGTAATCTTATCTGTGTTTTGTGTTACCTTGGATCGAAGTCAACAGTTGATGTAACTGTCAAAATCAACGTTCGTGCTGCTTTCGATATGCACGCCCTAGTCCTTTCTTATAAGCTTCATGAACTAGTTAATCCGCTCTCCGCGCGTATCCTCGACTTTCAATTTTTAGTTTAGGATTTCATTGCGACTGTCCATTTCAGTGTTTTTAGTGTAATAGGCTAGTCCTATACACAAGCTGTTCCCGTCAAGGTCTATGTAAGTACTTATGTAGACCTTGGTTCCGGTAATATTGCGATTTCACAACCACAGTGTAAGCCGTCGCATAGACACAATTAACTGTTATAAAATATTTTTTTAAGTATTGGCTTGGCTTTACAGAATTAATAATGACTAAGTTTCGATTTAAATAATAACATAAAAAATCCCTATACATTATACGCAAGATTTTATTGTTTAATTGTGCTCTTATTCTTACAGTTTTCATGCAAACTTCCCGTTATCTACAAATACCTTTGCAGTTTAATATAAATAAACTACCAATGAGCATAACACAAAAGCTGTACACGTCACTTGCACTTTAATCGTATCACAACCAACTCTGAAAAAAAATACATGCGAGTACTGAGAAATAAAAGTTCTTAAGGCTATTTGGGTATGATTTACTCCTTTTGTCACGTCTACACTGTGAACGTCCAGTCATCTGATAAGAAGGAACTCTTATATAAGCGCCCTTTGCTACGATGCGGCACCAGCTGCTTTATTTCTGACACCCTCTCTTTCTGTGCCAGCTGTTAAGTGGTAACGGATACAAATATTA
>NW_020872468.1:171562-191562 GCF_003789085.1 Penaeus vannamei
ACAACCCCTACCCAGAAAAGCAAAGAATCCTCCAGGTATTCACAGCAGGAGAGAATGTATGACCACCATACAGGAGCAACATTGTCAAGTCTGTTTGATGATCTCTCCAGCTGTGAATAAATAAAGGATTCTTTATTTTTCTGAGTGAGGGTTAGGGGGTAGCAGCCCCCCCTTGGAGGGGTTGCAGACAATATAGTGACATTCTGTGTATATCATTCATATATTACCCCACAATGTCCCTGGTACTTTTCATGCCCTCCCATGCTCTCAGCACCAAGCATGTCACTAATGGGGTGTTGCTGTAGGGGTTTCCGTGTAATAAAACATGTATTTGCATTGTAGACATTGATAGAAATCCAACGATACCAGCATCATTGTGATACGTTATGCTGAGCTATTAGAAAATTTACTTCCATGGAAAGTTGATCACAATAATGGTTTTTATGTTCACCTCTCATAAAACAGTAAAAGCTAATTTTGTAGTTCCTTGCAACCATCCAACCTTGCGGTGATTATTATTTTTTTAATTAGGTAATTTTTACAGAGAGCGATGCACTCTCTCAGAGACTGTCAAAAAAAAAATTGTTTTCCAGCAGGAAATCCAATGATTTCATCGATTTTTTATTTTTCTTCAGCAAATGAATCTTTCAGGCGATCAAGTACCATTTCTCCATTGATGATCTTGATTTGATAGTCCCATTAGCAGGGGAGGGCATGAAGTATATCAGGGAAATTATGGGTAAAACAGGCTGAAATAAGAGTATAGATCAAAAATGTGTAAAACGCACAAAAAACGCCTAAAATCGGTCAGTGAAATTCTACGGGTGTAACCGCCATATTTGAAATTCTACTGGCTGACACGCCAGAAATAAAAAACGCTACAGGAACGCAACCCACAAAACTATGCGGGAATTCACATGTTACAAACAGCTCCCAAAAACGTATTAACCAATAAACCAACCTAATATATCAATATAAATTGCCGTGACTAGGTGTGTCCTCGGGCACTACCCAAGGGTAGGGTTGATGAGGGGCAAGCCCCCCAACACCCCTGGGACACATTCTCTCCACTTCAGTATGTGCGGCAAGATAGAGCTGCATTCACACAGTTAAGTAATAAACCAGATACCTTTATATCCGGAAATGTCAAACTTTAGTTGCTTCTTTGTACCGTCGGGATTAATTCGATTTTAATCACCTTTTTCTTAAAAGTCTTGCAAAGAACCCAGAATCAACACAATACTGGAAATGCAACATTTCTCACTGGCGTTTTGCCTTGAAATGAGTACGCGCCATGGTGTGTGATCTGGCTCTATATGAGGGTATAGATAAATATCAAAATATGCAAATGAATTATAATAACATTAATAAAAGACTTTAAAGGCATAAATGTGTAACAGCAGACACAGATAATTAACCAAATATCGCTTTGACAAGCACGTAGTAATACACGAAGTAGTTCAACAACAAGAAAATGTATTTATTGTTTTGTGCACTGGTGGCAAGTCATTCCCTCAGGCAAAATTCTCTTGACAGCATGTTCTGGTCATCCCGGCCATCAGTTAAATTTTTTTTCATGATGTAATGGTCATGTCATCTGGTTCTGAGGAGTTAGAATGTAGACATATTTCAGAAAATTACCATATGCATAAGGCCATTTCTTAGGGGGTATAAACACCAAGTTTGCTTGCAGTTAAACCAAGTTATTTTTCAACCTGTCCACATGGCTTGACTCACATGTACAGTGTACTGACATTAGTAGCTATGAATTCAAGAGTAATATTTTAAAAGATATATGAATTAGAAGGAAGATATCGCTCAGATATATAAATAACCTTCAATAGAATAGGCTTTACCTGTCATCTACCAGGTATAAAGATTATTCTAAAATGTGAGAGCATTCAGTTTTGACAAGTGGTGTGATAACAAAACTTGTTTATCCATGAAAATATTGTCACGCACACACAAATTCTGTGGGTGTGTGTGGGTGTGGGAGGGGGGGTTCTATCCTTATTTCTGGAATGTATTTTGACCTTTACTAGAGTATGAAGACAATTAAGATTGTAAGCCTTCCTCACAATGTTACATTTGGGTTTAGACTGAGCAGTCATTAAATGTATAGGAAATAGGCCACAATTTGTAAGTCACTACAGGTTAGTAACATGAGCTGTTAATGTAGATAGAAACAGTTGGAAATATAACCTACCTGTCAGTCACCACACCATGATCATGACATGAAATGTAGTATGGTTAATGAATTTTACCTGTTTGTCCTGCCAGAATATACTTGGGAATATACATTTTAGCCTAAATTCCAAGATTTGACTATTATCTGTAATTTATGAGGTAGAATCCTCATTAAGGGGAGTGAATAGAAAAAAAAGATAGACTATGTTCACTTTTTGGACTCCTTCACAAAAGTGTAACTCATCTTAAAATTGGTTTATTATGACCAAAATTGAACTCTTTGATGCCATATATGAATCCAATTCAAGAGTCCTCTCATGTGTTATTGCCCCAAAACCTATATATGTGATGTCAGAATGTGAAACAAAATATAGGTATCTTGAAAAACAGTTCAAAGTTATACAGAAAAAAAAATAAAATTTACTTTTGCCAGAACTACTAACCCAAGGCCAGTTTATTATGACAACCTAATAAGTTTTAGTTATATGACTTTGTTACCACCCAGAGTAGACCTTTGTGAATCTAATAAATGGAGGAAAGTACTGATATACATATATCCACAGGCCTTCATGGAACTTCAGGGAAAGATGCAGGAAACCAACCAAAAATTAAGAATTGCTGATGTACAAGTAGAAAGTCTCAAAAAACAGATTGTTCATGCTCAACTCACAGACAAGGAAATACAGGTGAGTATTTTTACTAGATTTTTGTAGACTGAACCTTTTGCTTATCCTAGCTTTACCATTATTATGAGTGATATTAATATATTTTTCTCCCCTCATTTTGTCAAACATTTGTTACATTAGTTTGAGACATAATTTTTGAGGGTTTCATTTATTGTAATGTACCACATGTTTAGTAAATGTACTGTGCTATTTTCTGTCATAGTTTAATAACAATTTTTATTTACCTTTCAGAGTCTGGGCGATAGCACAAGAGTGTACGATAGTGTGGGTAGAATGTTTCTTTTGACAGATATCCCACAGATTCGAGAAAATTTGAAAGCTAAAGTTGAAAAGTGTAATGAGAAAATCACCAGCTTACAGGTGCGTTTCTTGATAAAAAAGAAAATTCTTCCTAAGGATAAAAATTTTGTTTTGCTTTTTGTCCCAAAATTCCATCACAAGTTACCTTCATTTGAAAGTAGATATTTGTGGTTTGTTCAGAATTGCTACTTTAACTGTCATATCTGCAAGTATATATGTATTCAGCTAGATTGTCTTTCATATTCTTTTTTATGGCATATCAGTAATACTTTTTTTACTTCCTTTCAACAGGCAAACAAGGAATACTTGGAGCGCAGTATGTCAGAGAGCCAAAATAACTTGAGAGAAATGATAAAACTCAAGCAGTCCATGGGTGTGGCTTAGAAGGCTGGCGTGGGTCTTATTTTCTTTATAAAAATCATCATTAATCTCAACCAATTATTCCAATGCATTGTAATCATTTGGCAGTGACAATAATTGTGGAAAATTTCAGAAAAATATGGCTTTGAAAATCCGTAAATTCTTTTCTCCTCTCGTGATGTGGATATAAGTTTGATTGAACTGTCATAAGCACTATACCTATTGAAAATCACTTCAGAAATTTGTGTGTAAAAGATCCTCTTCTGAATACTTTTACTCCAAATACTAGATTATTTGTTTTATTTCCCTTTTATGTGGAAAATGAAATGAAGGCATTTCAGAACCCATTGATGGTTTTTAGATGTTCCTTACTAATGTAATAAAGATTCGAGATTGGTAAGAAAATATTTACACGTGGAATGGAAGTCCCCATATTAACCAGACTGAAAAAGCTTTTACAAAAAAGAAGAAGAAGAAGAAAAAAAAAAAAAAAAAATGGTTTCGAACAATGGTCATGCACTTGGTTTCACTTTACCCGAGTTAATTATATGCAAATACAATGTTTACGCAGTAGCACTGAACTACAGAGTGAGCAAATTAGCCTTAGCTTTTAGTATGCAAATGATGTAAAAAAAATCAGATTAATTGAAAGTTCACTTTCTGAGATGAATTCAAAGGCAGTAACTCTTGACCTTAGCTTTTAGTATGAAAGTTCACTTTTTGAGATGAATTAAAAGGCAGTTACTCTTGAGTGAAATAGAAAATCAATATTGTAAGCCTCATTGTTCAATAGGAAGAGGGTCCTCTTCATACTCGATGCAACTGAAGGTATCTTATTGAAAATTTTCTAAAAGTTTTAAAGTTTCAAATTGTCTTTGAATACTTTATCCTTATGCAGAAAACTCATTGCCTATTCTGGCCACACATTACTCATCAGTCTTTTTAACTGCCCATTACTTATACCTCTACCATCCTTCAGAGGGGTAAGTGTGGATATACTTGGACTGATTAAGAAATTGATATAAATAATAGAAGGTAAATATAGAAATGTGCTTTTAAGGTAAACTAATACTCGGTGGCAGATTAAAGGGGAAGGAAAGCCATTGTGTGATAAATTCCACCACCACAGCAAAGTACTAGCAGATCCACAGAAATGTGATTAGTTTATGTAAATACAGTTGTCCCAATTTTGAAAATATAACGGTTGATATAATATAATCACACTACATTCCCCACGTAACTGTTGTTGCTGTAGCCTTGTCACAGTTCCAAGTTTCAATCTCGTGCATTATCTACTCTGCCTGATCTCACTGGCAACCCTATTCCTGCCCAGTCTCTTCCTGCCCTTAATACTTGTACTGGACTTGTTTCCATCTCCCAGACAAACTGACCCTTCTACTACTTCCTCTGCTCATCAGATGTCTGTCTATATTTCTCTTCCTCATAAGAAAATCTTTGTTTCTCAGATCTGCCTACCCATCTTTCCTCCAGAAACTCTTGATGACATTGAAAACTTCTTAAGCATTACCTAAGAAAATGCTCCTCTCCCTTATCCACCCTCAAATCTTTCTACTCCCATTCCCTCCTACATTCAAAGTGATTTCTGACATCCATTCTCATTTCTGCCTATCCTTCCCACTCCCTCCCAACACATCCCATCCTCCCCTTCTCCATCTGCATCCCCACTCCCTTCTTTCCTTGTTGTCCCTCCTATATGCCCTACATTCAATGTCCTTCTTTCTGTCCCACATATCCTACTATCCTGTCCTCGCTTTGCCAAAGACCGTACCCTTACTTTCCCTCATATCCCTTCTTCCACAAACCCCCAACTTGTCAGACATCCTCACAGAATCCCCTACCTTTTCAATTGGTAACCTATTCTCCTTCCTCAGATGCATAAATATCCTTCATTTGATCTAATCATCCTTTGTCCTTCACCCTTCCACTTTTCATCAACACCTATCCTACCCCATCTACTTCCTCTTTCTACTCCTTTAACCCAGTAACGACGGGTTTCCCACATATTAGACACAGACCAAAAAACTTTTTAAAAAATCCCACAATACAGTACCACAGCGCTATATGACCTTTGATGTCTAGCACATTTATTTTGTTTTCATTATTACTTCCTGTTGTCCGTTTTCCGTGCTGGATGCTTATGTGACTTTATTTTGTCACAACAGAGTCCTTACCTGGATCCTTCCCCTCCCAAAAAATCACCTCCTTACCCTAATGCCATATCTCATTCCCTGGATTCTTTTCTTCCTATTTCTTTGACACCCATTTCTACCCTTATTAGCCATTGATTGGTTTGTGATGGCTCTTCTGCACTATGGTCGTCATGCATTGTTTCTCTTGGCCCCATGCATTTTGTTCTCCTATTCTTGCCTTACTGCAGGCCTTGTCCTCTCTTCACAGAACCCCCAACTTGATGGACATCCTTATGGAATTCCCCTTTATTCCTTTGGCAATTCCTACCTCAGACCCATAAATATTCTCTATTTGTTCTAAGTGCCTTGTATGACACTGATGTCTAACACATTTCGTTTTAATTATAAACAAAATTTTTACCCTTAGACTATATTTCTCGATTACAACTGATATCACGGTATATCAATTGTTTAGAGTATAAGTGCTTGGATAATCCCTCTGAAATGTTAAATATCCCAAGATTTGCACATTCAAAAACCTCTACCTTCAATCTGTCTGTCTATGCATGTATATATGATTTACTCACTCATTCCCTCACTCACACTGATTAGGTTTGAGTATGCTTACACATTATATGTATGAATGTATGTTACTATATTTCACAGTATAAAGTCACTGGCTCGCAAGATGAATTTGGTATTTTTAAGTTTCCTCTCGGAACGACCTACTACTTACCCTTAAAGAGGTGTTCACAATCTCTGGTACATGTACCACCTTAAGTACATGTGCACTGTTCAGTGGTACAAATGTGCCTCAATGAATATGTGAATGATAGGCCCATAAAAGTAACCCTGTTTGCTTATCTGTTTTTAGACAATCCGTCACTTTTAACTTTTCTTCGACTTCTTTCTTTAATTTAATTATACAAACAATACTGTAGAATCAATTTCCTCATTTAGTATGATGGTATGTCTGAGGAGTAATCACATTCAGTGTACTTTTAAAGTAAAATTAGAGTTTGATGCTGAACCATCAAGAATGTTTACTACTGTATAGCTAGGATCATCAAGTGGCTTTGTGTTTTGAAGTGCCTTTGTGTTTTGTTACTCCATTATGTTATTAATATAATTAATTTGTTATTATAAATTGAATTGATACATATTGTTACTACCTTAACCATTCGTAGCAGCTGTTATTTAGTTATAATCTGCTAGCAGCAACCTAAGGGTCTCCAAACATGTGGGTTCAGGACATGCCACTGTCTAGGGATAAGGTGGGCTTCCACTCAGGGTAACAGTCTTGCTCTTCTTTTTTTTTTTTTTTTTCATAGGACGTCTTCTGTAGCGTCCCTAACTCTTAATACCGTATTCAGTTTAATCCTAATCCGCCGTGTCCCTATCGAAGACGACACTCTCCGCTGCCAGACGGCGCAACATTAATGTTCAGTAAAAACTGTCGTACTCACTATTCTATCACCACCGTTATCATGTAAACATGTCGGAGAGAAGAGAAATGTCGCGCGTGAAATTCGCTCTTATGGGAGATTTCACGTTTTATTTTTCTTTCTTTCTTTTTGTAATGTCATGTTTTTGGTAATTATATTTAAGAAACTATTTAAGACATCTCTTAGGTTTCAAAATATATATTATATTTAATGTGTATTTCATGAAACTGAGACTCTTACTAAAGTTTTCATAATGCTAATTATCTTGTGCCTTTTTTATCTCTCCACTGCTTTGCCTCCTAATTGTTTAAAGTGTTCTGTAAATAATAATATAACCTCAGATGCTTCTGAAGACCACCTTTTCCTTCCCATCATCCCAGACGTACCTACATGATTGAAGGCAAGGCATTAAAAAAATCTTCATCTTATTAATCAATTCTTTATGCCTCCCAATGTTCCCAAAATTAAAAACTATGGCTAGCATCATATCAAAGTAAGAAAGTTCGTACCTCTATTTTCTGTACACATTTCTTCAAGATTATCTGTTTCAAATATTTGTTTGGAATCTTAAGTTAATGGACTGTCTCTTTAAATTTCTATCAATTCTTGTGATGTTCCTGGTCTGTGATATAGGGCGTCTTCAGTACGTGCCATAAAAGTTAATCCAGTATTAAAGTTTAATCCAGATCTCTAATGCGCATGCGCGTTGGCAGCGTCCAGGATCAACTTTTAATGCACCTCTAGACCAGGCTTAAATATTGAAGCTCATTTTTTAATCCTGCACATGCGCAGAAGGGACACGTTAATCCTACTAATCATGTACTGTTACGTCACGTGTCCGTCATGAACTTCATGGGTGCCATCGCTTGAGTTGTCATTCAGAGTTATTTTCGGCAATAACATCATCATCTTCATCAAGGGGGCTGACGCCGAAAGGGGCGCATAGCCGCATCCATCCTTCGCTTCCACCTACGAGGATACCTCATGGCTAGACGCCAGGCAGGGACTCGGCCCATCTCGAGTTCTTCACGGCAGGTTTGGTTGATCTGCCCAAGCCACGACTTCCTAGGTCGTCCCACAGGCCTCCTCCACCCAGGGTTGTCTCGAACAGAGACAACCTCATGGGCAGGATCATCCTGAGGAAAGCGAGCCAGGTGGCCATATAGCCTGAGTTGGCGATCACGGATTGTGCAGATAACAGGTCCTGTGCCAGTCTCACGGTGCAACCGTTGGTTGGATACATGGTCCCGCCAACAGTACCCCATGATCCGGCGCAAGGACCTATTACAAAAGGCTTCAAGACGAGCCTCCAAGGCACAGGATAATGTCCATGTTTCGCTACCGTATAGCAAAACTGGCATTATCAGGGCCTTGAAAACCCGTAACTTGGTCCTTCTGCACAGGTACCGACATCTCCAAATACTCTTGTCGAGAGAGTTCATGACCCCTGCTGCCAGGCCAATCCGTCTGTTGACTTCATGGTCTGACAGCCCAGAGATATGAACTACACTACCAAGGTATGTAAAGCTCTCTGTGACTTCAATGTCCTCGCCGCAAGCACGTACCGACTGAACAGGTTCTCCTAGCAAGTCCCCAAAGTCCTGGACTTTGGTCTTGGTCCAGGAGACCTCTAGACCCAAGGGTTTCGCTTCATTGCTAAATGCATCCAGAGCCACCACTAGGGTTTCCAGAGACCACAATGACTTTCAACAGTACCTCTGCCCAGTATCCAGTCCATGCAAGTGTTGAAAAGAGTTGGCGCAAGGACACAGCCTTGCCTCACTCCTGAACTAACAGGAAAGAAGCTCGACAGGCCCCCACCACACTTTCCAGCACTTTCAGTACCAGTATACAGGCTTGCTATTAGTCCAATAATCCTTGTTGGAATTCCAATTTCTCAGGATCTCCCAAAGTGACTCCCGATGAACCGTATCGAACGCCTTCTTGAGGTCGATGTAGGCTGCAAGCAGCCCACGCCCGAACTCTCGACGGCGCTCTACAATGACTCGAAGCGCGAAGATACGGTCTATTGTGGGCTTACCAGGAGTGAATCCGGATTGCTCCAGTCTCTGGTGCCTCAGTAGATGGTCTCTCATACGTCTCAGAAGGATGTGGGCGAGGACCTTGCCTGGTATACTGAGCAGTGTGATGCCTCGGTGATTCCTGCAGTCCCAACGGTCCCCCTTCCCCTTCCAGAGAGGGATGACCACACCCCTCAACAGGCCAGGAGGAACGGTACCGGACCGCCAGATGGCAGCCAGGACAGCATGTAACCCCCGCGCCATAGGTTCACTACCAGCCTTTAACAGTTCAGCTGGTATGCCACAGATACCTGCTGCTTTACCACTCTTCAGCTTGGAGATCGCCCCTCTAACTTCAGTTAGGGAGGAAGGGTCCTCACTGATGGGTGGATCTGGCAACGGGCTCTCGACACTACCCGCATCCAAGTCAACTGTTGGTGGGTCAACCTGGTACAACTGCTCAAGATACTCAGCCCAACGTTCCCGCACCGCAACAGGATCTGAAACGATCTGACCACTTACTGAGCGAACTGCTGTCACCTGTGAAGAGGGCTTGGAGTTCATCTTTCTCAGGGAGGGTATGCAGGACGAAGGTCATTTACTAAGAAATGGCCTTCTACCTCCTCTGCAAGACTCCCAATAAACTGTTCCTTGTCCCTTCTTAACAGAGACCGAGTTCTGCACACATGAGAACGTTGCAATTCCCGATCCCCTGTCAGACGAGCCGCACGACATGCATCTGTGGCTTCCAGTGTCTCCTGTGAGATGGAATTCTGTATTGCTCTCGGGCGTACACCAATCGTAACTTGAGCTGCATCAAGCGTTTCACGCTTGAAGGTATCCCACAGAAGAACAGGGTCTGTCAGACTGTCGAGCATTGTGAAACGATCAGATTGCCTCAGCAAATCCGCGGCCACACTCCCCTTCCCTCAGCCTGTCCAAATGAAACACCCTAGGGTGATCATTTGACCGCTGGGGAGTTTTGAAGTGGACCCGGAGGGTAGCCACAACTAATCTATGGTCAGTACTACAGAACTCAGCACTCCTGTACAAGGTCTATATAAGTACTTATATAGAGCTTGCTCTTCTACACCCTGCAATTCTGGAGGATCCTCCAACGAGTGCTAACGAGTATGTGATCGATCTCCTTGGCTGCATTACCCGCATCACTGTATCATGTCCAGCGATGTGGGTCTGGGCGCTGGTACCAGGAGCCAGAAATCCTCAATTTCTGGGACCTAGCAAAGTCCCGGAAAAGGAGGCTAATCTCACTACCAGCATCAGCTCCTGAACCATGGGGACCGACACAGCCAGATACCGCATTGAAGTCACCCAGAACAATGCGAATATCTCGCCGGAGACATGTGTCTACCACAGATGTAAGTTTGGCATAGAACATCTCTTTCACGTCAAGTTTACAAACATCGGTAGGAGCGTACACAGCAAAAAGAGACATGAAGCCAAAAGATAGCTTCAATCTCAATACCATTATACGCTCATCAACAGGAGTAACCTCTACTGCCGAGGGCTGGAGTCTGCTGGAGATGGCAATGGCTACTCCCTGGAGATGGTGGCCGTCGCTGCAGCCCGACCAGTAATAGGTGTAGCCACCTACACTGGTCACCTCTGAGAGGGCATCCACCTCAACTTTCAGCCTCCCCAGCTCCCTCGACAGTAGAGGCAACCGATCATCCTGACGCAAAGAACGGACGTTCCAAGCCCCCACCCTGACTTCCCGCCTGAGGTTCAGCCTCTGGCAATCACTCCGGGTGGATGCCACCTCTGCACCATATAAAAAGGGGTGGCAGGCTGCGTGCCCCATCATCCACCTGTGGGGTTCCCGAGGACTTTCCCTCACAAGCTTCACTCTGGGCTGGCGGCCACCAGAGCGCAGGCGAGACGAGTAGTTCCCGTTCCCAGCCTGCACTCCAGCAGTCACCCTCCCAGCAGGGCCCACAGTCCGCCTCACTTGCTGGGTGGGAGGGACTTTTACCCTCCTCCCAGCCTTTCCATTTACATTGAGCACTGCCGATTTGTTTTATCTGGGGGGAGGAGGACTGGCAAGGCCCACCTCCCCCGAGCCTCCCAATAACCCCAGGGGGCTTAGGGGCAGGAGTTGGTACAGGGCCAGGGCGTGTCCACACGACGGTGGGCCATGACCCTGAACCTCTGGGGCCTCCTACTGCTCTGAGATCCCCCTCAGTTTAGCCTGGAACCGCAAGGTACCCAGTTTCCATGGGAGGCCACGAGGAGGCACTGCAGGGAGTCTTGATGAAGAGGCTATGCACTGGCAGGGGAGGCTTATGCAGTGCTGCTCCCTTTTTCACACTAGGCTAGCTAGCGGTGGCAGCTGTAAGTGAGAAGACATGCAAAAGCTCTTAACACTAACTAAAGTACCACTCCATTGCTTCACACCACCCTGCGCATGAAGCACCCACCCACAATAACATCGATCGTCTTAGAATTTCCATACGTAGTATTTATTATGAAAATGAAATTGTATATATTTACACAAATGATCAAATATTCTGATAAAGGAAATAACTTATGGTAATGAATATAAAAACCAATATAATCCTACGAGGAATCTTTGAAGTTCAGAGGCTGCGGGCATGGAACTCATTTTTCCAGGTTAGTGAAACAAAAATTATATGGTCAGGGTCACACAAGTTGAAGTTTTAAGTCAAATATGAGCAAGCGTTTTAAAGGAGAATTATTTACTGAATTTTTCTCAACTACTTTACAACAAAATTAACAAGTATACTTTTCTATGAACCTCCTGAACAGCATCCTGAAGAAAACATGTTTCCCTCCAACACGATTCAACGCAGCAAAGAGCTGTCCGAGGAAACAGCGCAATGGATATTAATTGATGAATGTCATTTTTGTACTTGAGTGTCATTGAAATAAAGATTGGTTTTATAGTTGTTAGAGCAGTTTCGTTACTCATTTTACTACTATAAATATAAGATCGTCATCATGAAAAAATAGAATATTTCATAAATAATCATGTTTCCCTTATAAGTAAGCCTACTTGTGCTTCGTAATTATCATATGAAGATCAAACTGCATCTTGAGTGACTGACTATAACTTTCTATAACAATCACCTTTTCTCCAATCTATAATAAATGAATATCAGTTGTCAGAAAAATCTTTTAACAATGCAGTGTCTGAATGCAAATTGCAAGGTTTATTTATCCAAATAAATTTTATATCGGACTGCAAATCTTTAGGTAATATCTTTAATACTGTCTTCTATATCATATGCGTAGGGACATGAAGGGTGAATGTTGAATAGATATCTTTTGGATGATTTTGTTGCTTATTTACAGGTATGAGTGCATGACTTGCTCTAAACGCTACCCTACACAACATGCAACAGTTATGTGTGAAGAGAACATTGCACAGAAATGTTTCAAAATACCACAGATTGTTCAGCAATAAAAAGACAACATACCTCAGCTCCCACCCTTTAGATTTGCAAAACCTATTCCCACACGGCCAGAAATACGAGACTAGGATCTTCACATTTCTGTGCAATGTTCTCTTCACACATAACTGTTGCATGTTGTGTAGGGTAGTGTTTAGAGCAAGTCATGCACTCATACCTGTAAATAAGCAACAAAATCATCCAAAAGATATCAATTCAACATTCACCCTTCATGTCCCTATGAAGTTCATGACGGACACGTGACGTAACAGTACATGATTGGTGGGATTAACATGTCCCTTCGGCGCATGTGCAGGCTTAAAAAATGAGCTAAATATTAAACCCTGGTCTAGAGGTGCATTAAAAGTTGAACCTGGACGCTGCCAACACTCATGCCTACTAGAGATCTGGATTAAACTTTAATACTGGATTAACTTTTATGGCACGTACAGAAGATGCCCATAGATTATTTTTTCTACAGGTGGTAGGGTAGTGATATACAAAATTATCTTTTGAATTTACTCTCATTCAAGTCTGTAAATGGATACACATATAATACAGCTGCTTCTATATGCAAGATAAATGTGTGATTTATTTAGTATTTAATCAAATAAAGCCAATAAACACTAACAGCAACCAATTCACTATAGCACCAAAAATTAGCTCAATAATAATGGTTACATAACACACCGATACTAGTAATACAACCTGTAACTTTCACAGTTCTTGATTCCCTGAGTCACCTCTAAGCCTTGTTTAAAAAAGAAAGAAAAAAATTGGAAAGGAGAACTGTGGAATAGGGAAAAAAGTATAATAAAGAGTTCAACTTTTTCATATAAATCCAAACTTTATATTCTCTAAATATTTTAGAAGGTTTGACTTGCAGTCATACGAAAATCTTAAAGCAAAGACAAAGTTATTAATCTGTCCTCAGCATAACAGCATAAATTGTAAACATAAAAATGAAAATGCACAATGTTAACTTTTGCATGGTGAAAGAATTATTTATTTTCTGTATCTGATGTGAAGAGAGGCTCCCCTACAACATGCAATTTGTAACCAACTCTCAGCATGAGGCATGTACACAACCAAAACACAAGCCAAGCCAGTTGCTTTGTCACCCACTCAGAAATCCAGTGCTGTAATAGGAATATCAAAAATTAAATAATAATATAACAATACAAGAATTAAAGTAGTTTAAATGTAGTTAAACAGGGTGACAACTGCAGCCTCAGAAATTCAAATAATGCTAGTTATAATATAAATAGATTAACTCACATCACTGAGAAGGTTCAGCAGAGACAATGAGATCTGGAAACCTACAGTACAACTTCTCTGTAATTAGAGGATCACCACCTCTGCTACTTTGAAAGTGGATACAGACTGACTCCAATTAGACAATTTGCCTAAAACAGAAATCTCAACAAATATGCCTATTCTGCTTAAGA
The DNA here is from genome assembly GCF_003789085.1 of Penaeus vannamei. Lineage (NCBI taxonomy): Eukaryota > Metazoa > Arthropoda > Malacostraca > Decapoda > Penaeidae > Penaeus > Penaeus vannamei. The sequence goes on from NW_020872468.1 coordinate 185,591, forward strand.
CTGATATCACAACAAACATATTTTGCAAACATTTAAATGTTAGAGGGAAAATACACAAAACTGCAAATTGCAGGAGTTCAAAAATAATCTTGTAAATTCCTTAGTAATTATCCTTCAGTAACATCATTTCCAAAACCTGCAATCCACTTTCTTAAATATGTTTCTGCACTAGCCTTCTGGCTATTTTCTACTTACTTCAAGTAGAACCATAAAGTGTCACCAAATTCTTCGAATTTCAATTAACTTCTATACATAATGATGCAATACCAGCATACAAAACCTCACAGATATCACACCCACAAGTATAATACAGACATGTATCTAAAACATCTAGTCATGATTCATGCTCTTCCTTTTCAATAACATTTCTGAATATTAAGGCATTCAGTCCTTAAATATTGGCAGTTTTCATAATATAAGGCCTTTATATTATAACGTTCTGAAATTCACTGGTTGGTAATTTACAAAAAGGTCTAAAATCTGAAATCCATCTGAGCACCAATTGTCACTCTATTGCTATGATATTTCTCACTAATAAGTAAGGCAATACCATTTATTCCCCTTGCCTACAAAAGTACCTTTCATTCATCTAAATCTAAGCCTAAAATTAAAGTAAGTGGGTTGGTCCACAGATCATATATCAAGCAGTAGTGACAATTATTCAGTATTTCATTTAAGGCGCATTCAAGTTATGCTTTCAATGAATGACCAGTAAATATATTCCAAATTGCAGAATGAAATATAAATAATCAATGAACTTTTCACAAATTATGAATTTCAATAAAAATTACAAAGGGAATCTATTCAATATCAAGTGAATACAAACTTAAACTATATCAAATATTAAGTAATAAAAATCACAACACCCTTAAACAAAATGCAAACAAAAAATGCACTGAATTTTGTAAAAGAATCTGGTTCTCCCCCCCCCTCCCCCCACACACACACATAGGTGGTGGGTATGGGCACTGTCCAGTGTATTTTTTTTTTTTTTTTTTTTTTTTGTCTATTCTGTTTACACAAAGATGTATTCAGAAGCACTTAAGTTATCCAAAAGTTAGTTACTTGGCCTACTTGACCTCACCTGTTTATTGCATTGCTTGAAGTATTGGGATCTGTTTTATTTTTTTAGTATTATTATTATCAATAATATTATCATTATTGGCATCATTTCATTGTACTTAAAAAGAAACTATATAAAAAAAAATATATATATAGGGTAAACAGCTGAGATCTAGAAGGCCCCAAAAAATACTACTTCGTGACTAAGCGCCTGTGGAGTTATCTGTGTAAACAAAATGAATAAATTGAAATCACAGTGGACACTGGGATGGCATGTATAGATGTCATTCCAGTGTCAGTGGGTTAAATGCATATTCATATCAATAAATATAATCCTTATTTATATACAAAATGACACACACAAAAGCATACTTTAACCACTGCCATAAAAAAGAAAAGTAAATACCTGTAATTATGTAACAATTCCTTAAATCAAACTGTAATTATATGATCTCTAATGATATTCAGGCATATTTCTGCATATCTGTGTGACTGAATTGTGAAAGTCAGTTTTAAACCTTAAGTGGCTAAATAAGAGCTTTCATGTACACAACTATTATTTCTACTGTGATTCCTAAATATTTGACATCCAGACTGGAACATCCTACATACAAAATTCTGAAATGCAAATCCCTAACATATTCATCACTCTTTTTTGACAAAATTATTAAAATCCATACATGCAAATATTGAGGCATTGTAAAGTAGGTGTTTTAATCAATTCCAAGTCTAAGGATATCTGCATTTTCCAAGATCTCAACCTTAGTCTCTTCTGCCTTTTCTGACGTCTGCTGCTCCAGAGTATTGGCCACCATAGCACTGGCAACTGTGTCTGTGCCAATGCTAATCTTGTTTCGCCAATCAAAACCACGGAGAACAATCTGTAGCAGAAAAAAGCAGGTGGTTAATCTTGTCTACTACCGAGGATGTTATCTTCATCTAGTTACATTAATTTCTGAATGGTGAATGAAATGTGTTTTTTTACATATCTGAGAAAAAATGAACATAAAAGGGAACTATTGATATTTTAAAAAGAGATACAATAAATACGTATTGTAGCATATCTTCCTCCATTCCTTCCTTCTTTTTTTATAGAAAACTTTGAGGAAAGGATGTTAAAAATACTACTACCATCTACAGAATTTTCAACTTCCAAAACAATTTTTGTAAAAAAAAAAAAAAAAAAAAAAAAAATATATATATATATATATATATATATATATATATATATATATATATATAATATATATATATATATATATATATATAATAATAATAATAATAATAATTGAACTTTAAAATTTAATAAATAGCCTAGTTTGATTGAAATCCAAAATGCATGCCTAAACTTCAGAAATGATAGTAAAACACACACATACAATGAAACTGAAATCCTACACAAAGTTTATATAGAACATGCCTTATCCAGCAAGAGTCAAGTGAAAATCCAGAAAAGTTCAAGGGTGGCTACAACAACCAAAGCTTGTAATAGTACTGCTATACTGCACAACACTGCATGTATTGCTTACAGTAATGACACATAACTGGCGACCTTCCTGCCTCACTTCAATCTCTCCTCCATCTTATGACTAGCTAATAGTTCTAAATATATTTTTTGAGTGCATCATTTTTTTATACCTGTCATCATTAGTATCTTAAATGTATGCATCACATAAAAAATAACATTATTTAAAGTTCACTACTCATACTGTACATAATCTAAAGTATAGAAGTTTTTGAATTAATAAAGGAAAATAAACTGTTCTGAGCAAAGAGGGCCCAACATAGCCTTCCATAATATTAGCTTTTATTGTAATTAGCTAAATGGGAGTGAGTATGCTTAGGCTCTGCCTTTCTTCACCTCAAAGTTGATAAGAAGACAGGCACACAAAGTAAACTCTCATTATTCTTGAAACATCCCCAGTTCAGAGTAATAAGGCTTAGTTTTATTAAAGTGAATGGTCTTTTACTGTGCTTTCAGTTAACCCCTAGCCGCCGGGTGGCATGTACGTACATGCCATGGCTGTTGTGGACCGAAAGACGGGTGGCATCGTGCCATGCCCATTCCCGCGCCACTGGCTCGTCGGATGGATTTTTTCTCCGATAGTAGCGGCTTCATTTATATGGTAAAGATCTTAGGCAATGGCACCTATAATGAAGGCAAACCTTCAAAATTTTTATATTTTTATAAATTATAGTAAAATGAAAGCTTTTAGGTGCTAAATGTTGCTCGCAAACTACCGATCGTGCCGGGCGCAAACAGGGAAAACTGCCGATGCGCGCCAACAACCCTGTCCATACGTCCACTTGCCAAAAATTTTTACCCGTCGGCATTGGGTTAATGTGCATAAAACAATTCTAACATATATGTTACCTGAGGCATTGCCATTTAAAGCTCAAATGCTGATAAACAGGAATACATGAGTTTCCAAATAATATAGTATCAAATACCACCACAAGGAAAACAAAATATAAGACTATATGCTAAAACCCTTTAGTAGATATTTTACAAGGTACCCATTTTCCTACTACTGGCCTCATATCATAGGCATAAGAATGACAGACATTGCACTACTACTGCATTGTAATTTAGATTGAAAGAATCCTTAGTACCCCTATCCTTCCTCCAAATTCACTGAAATAGTCAATCAGTAACAGACAGTCATTACCGTCAGTTTCTGGTATGATTCCTACTAGAGATTGCTACGGTACTGAGGCAATTAGCTCAATACATATGAGTAAAGTAAAGCTAATGGGTTTAATGGTAGAAGTCTTTCATGTACAACTTAGCCTGTTATGTCAAATTACTCGTACTGAGGTGCATTGCAAAAATATATACATATGCTCTTGAGAATTATTACATCATTTCAAATAAATCAAAAAGAGAATACTTTACAACAATCATTGAAAGGGGAAAAAAGAAAAAAAGGAGAGAAAAAAAATTAATTTTCAACTGCAAAGAGCTAATGAAAGTATCATCTTCTGCAAGCGTAGTTTACCACAAACATCAAGTTAATATTCTCCCATTCCTGTGCATACTTCTTATCTAATACAATAAAAGATAATAAAATTACTAATGCAATATGATTCTTTGTATCTATAATAAAGACCCATGTCACTGATCAGGGAGTAAAAAATGTGAATCCAAGCACTGCTAGTAGTGTGAAATGTAGGGGATCTGTAAGAGACAAGACTGCTATTTTATATCTCCAAGCACAGGGTTTCCCTTTCGTACCTGCGCTATCTTCTCCATGGGACGTGATTCCTGTCTATCACAAAGGAGAAGAGATGGGCGGTAGATGGAGAGGCGTGGAAAGTTAAGCTCTGTAACCATGTTCTCTACTTCACCTGCAACAGGGATTATAATAAATAGATGAAAGCATTTATATCTTTTCATAGAGTACAATACTTTCAAGAATTTATACGGATGGTTTGTATCATGATCAAATGATATATATCCAAAGCTGCTTCTCCTGTTTCCACCCTTCCTTGAGTCTTCAAGAAAAATATCTTGAATTTACTAGGGCCATTAATACTGATGCAGTTATTATTATTATAGATACTATAATGTCAATGTTATCGTCATTACTAATAGCAATATAAGCTAAAAGATAATATATCCAAAAATCAAGGAAAAGGCGAAACAGGTGAGATAGGTACAACTAGTAATTGACTCCTTTATGACTAAATAAGTGTGGAGCCATTTATGTGAAAAGACAATTAATAAACTAAACTCACAGTGGGCATGGCACGCAATCTCTAGGTCATTGATATATTTACAAGTTGCTAACATTAGTGTTTGCTTTATATTAATATGCATTACATCCACACCAAGAAAACTTTGTACTCAAATTACATAACAGTATAAACACCTGCAAATATCTTGAAATAAAAAAAAATTACATGGAGTGTATGAACAGCACAGAAAATATAGGATGTTAATTACTTACTATCTAGTATCTTAACATTATACATATTTCTTCTTAACCCCTACAGTCCGGATAACATGAAAATTATGTCATGAAAAAAATTGGCTCCAGGAGCATGTGACATGAACATGCCATTATGGGAAAAATTAGCTGAGGGCTAGGTGGGGTGATGGTATCTTGTCATCTTTAGAATTTTGGTTGAAGGCCAGAGTGATGGGAATGACTTGCCGGAAGTGCACAAAGCTCTTGGAGGGTATTTAGACTCGGGGGGCATTTATGAAGATGCTTTTGCATTACTTTCATTGATTAAACAAGTGTAGAATGTACCATCCATGAGCCATGACTGGAAAAGTGCTTGCTCCAGGGAGGACACCATTTCCATGCTCAGGATCCTATTCCTGCCTACTGTGACTGGTGGCACAAGTTATATTACAGAGAGATGATTTGTAATCTGTGCAATGAAAACAGTCTATTAGCATCTAGACAGAGCAAATCAAATGACAAACACACATTGGGAAATAGCAAAAAAGCAAAAAAAATACTTATGTAGAAAAAGAGAAAATAACATTACAAAGGGGAGACATGAAGTCTTGTCCCAGTACATTGTTGTTCATGCCTACAGGCCAAACATACGTCACAGTTGCCGCTCAATAAAGCCTAATGACTGCATTTTGGGCCAAGTGCAGGCAGTGATGCATCCAGGTCCAAGTGGTTAATATAAGTCTAAACCCAAGAGAAAAAGCTTCCATGTATTTTACCTTTTGTTTTTTGATAAAGGAAATGGGAATTTTTATTGGCTCCTGTTGACGACACCAGGTGGAAGTGTGAGCATCCACAGTCCTTCAACAACTTTGCAGCATTGTAGACATAGTCTCTGTCCACTCGCACAAAACCCTTAGCACCAGCTTTGCCTCTTGTGGTTCCTAAGCAGCTGTAGGCAACCTGATGGATATCAACCAAATGATTTAACATACACAGAAA
>NW_020872468.1:196562-199062 GCF_003789085.1 Penaeus vannamei
GTGTCATGGGCTTCTGAGCGTCAAGAATTATGAGTCATTGGTCTAAAACCCTACAGAAGAAGAAAGAACTATGAGTCATGACTCTTGACGTTTAAATTCCACGGTCCTTGTCCTTTTCGTTATTCATGTTTTCTCCATTTCAGATTTCATATTAGTTTTTTGTTTCAATTTGGTTATGGTACTTCCTGCTTGTTTTACGTTAACATGTATGTCAGCATATCCTTGAGGAAGGAAAGTAGGATTTTTTAAAACAATATTTGTTATTCTTTTAACAAGACCTTGGATTTTATTGAGAAATTATGAGAAATATCAAATTACTGCCTTATTTTACTCCTTTTATTTTCCTGGAGGCCATATGTCGCTTAGGCTTATAATTTCGTGTTCATTGACCTCCTACCCTCAAAAGCCACAGAGGAGTTACTACCCGTCTCCCACACATTTATCTTTATCTTTGAGATCTGGGAGGTAATGTTATCACTAGATGCAAGGGGGCAGCGCAGCGAAGGATCGATTCATAGCGGCAGCCAGGAAGTGAAAAGAGTGAGAACCAGTTTTAGGCTGAACATTCTACTTGTTGCGTGTTTTATGTTTATATTGCATTAATCCTACATGCTTATTTTACATGAAAATTTGTGTTTGCCATGCTTACATATTTCATATTTGCCTTGTGTTTATAATCGCTGTCTCTGCTGGAGGTTGTTTTCGTGGGTGAAGCTTGGTTTATCTGTTAACCATGGCCAGGCACCAACTAGTTAGATTACAGTATTGATCTGCATTCACTTGCACATCCAGAATGATTCTCTCTCTCTCTCTCTCTCTCTCTCTCTCTCTCTCTCTCTCTCTCTCTCTCTCTCTCTCTCTCTCTCTCTCTCTCTCTCTCTCTCTCTCTCTCTCTCTCTCTCTCTCTCTCTCTCTCTCTCTCTCTCTCTCTCTCTCTCTCTCTCTCTCTCTCATATATTGTATACACACACAAATGAGTTGGTCACTAACAGGTACAATGTACTTAATGTTAATTTGCGATGGGCTTATTTAATATGAGAGAATTTTTCATTCATCTCTCTCTCTACACTGAGTTCTAAGTGCATGCCAAATCGTGTAGTGTTGGAACAACGCGTCCAACTGTGCGAATTACATTTATTAAAACAACTTATTCTGGTTTACACATTTTCTGTCAAAATGGTTACTTGCAGCCGATGGATGCTATTTTCAGTTACACTTAACCTCTTCAATCATTCATCGATTGTTTGTCGAACAGTGCGAGATATCAACGCTAGATATGTCCGGTGCAATACAGTAGACTGACTTTAGGTCATACAGTTCGAACTGATACAAGTAGACAGTGCACTTATTCTGACCTTCTTGTCCTTCCTGATTTTTTTCCTTCAGTCCATCCTGACTTTTACCTTCTTGTTCATTTGGTTCTGTCTATTGCGAACTTTCTATTTGATCTCTCCCACTCCTCGACTTCCATGATCTCACCATCTCTTAATTTTGATATTGCATGATTTAATAAGCCCACTTTACTTAATATGTTCGTTGAATACATGCATCCTATTTTGGCGTTCCTTGGAGTTGACCCATGTCTTCATGTCAAAGGCCAAGGTCGCATTTAAGGTAAAAAAAAAGAAAAAAAAAAAAAATGCCCCACTGTTCCACCTACTGCCTTTGAGTATCGAATTTGTTAATTTCTTAAAGTCATATTTTATTCACAACAAAGAATAAAACGATATACTACATGTCCAGTATAATGTAGATAAAGGTTTGCTTTTCTGAGGTTTGAAATATTATTATTTTTAAAAATCTATTGTTATCAAATGAATGGGATTCTGACATATATAAGAAATAATTATATTCTTATCTTAGATAACCGGACATTTTTTCTAATTCTGGTTTGCGGCGAATAATCTATTCTATAGTTGTACTATGGCGATGGATTTCCATCGCCATTTGACTGGTGTCTATCATCTCTTTCAGGAGTGAGTGATGTGGGTGCGAGTGCCCACAGGTACGACTGGGTGTTAGAGGTGTAGCTGGAGATCGACGGGGCAAGCCGTCGAAGCTCCCCGTCGGCTAAGGCCTGGAGCTGCTTGCTGTGTCTGGCTCTGCTGGAGGATCGGTGGGTGCTGATCTCGGCCCGGGCGCTGGTGCCTAAGTACTGCTAAGCTGTGTCACCTACCGGGAGCGAGGGGAGCCAGCGGTCCAATGAGCGAGCCGGGAGCTGTCCGTTCTCAGGTTGGACCTGGACCCAACCTGAGGGAAGTATGCCATGCTGCAGGTTGCAGGGGTCGGCTGCAGTACAATTGTCATACCAATCTTTCATTGCAATGATGTAGAATCACGCCACCGCATTGCTGATCCTTTTCCCTCCCTGCCTGACAATCAGTAAAGTTTAGGTATATTCTATTTGTTGCACTTGTTATTCTTGGTGCGACAAGTTGTCTGTTTCCTTTTGCTTCCAACTTACCCCCTGTGTGCAAGGAATGGCCGGGATTACCATCCA
>NW_020872468.1:221562-226562 GCF_003789085.1 Penaeus vannamei
TATTAATTTTTCTCATTTTTTTTTTATAGCTGTATACATTTTTTTAAATCATTTATTTTCTAGCACACTCTTATTGCTACGTGTGGGTGCTCGCTGTGTGCTCCGCGATGTATAAAGAAATGCTAGGTACAAGAATCGTAAGTATAGACTTCCTGGGAACCTAATAGACATATTATACTATCATTGTCAACATGCACTTATGTTACCTAAATAGACGAGTCATCATTTCTCGCACTGAATACATATCAAAGTGGGACGTGATGTGTCGGTGTGTGTGTGTGTGTGTGTTGTGTGTGTTGTGTGTGTAGTGTGTGTTCGTGTGTGTTATGGATATTACATAGATCGTGTGTGAGATACAGGCGCGGCGCGAGATAAACAATCATCAACAGGCAAGAAATGAAACTGAATCGCAACGTTTCGACCTGACCAAGAGTTCCTCATCAAGATGTCGAACCAATAACGGAGAATGGACCACAAGAATTTTTGAGATCATATGGTGCAGAGGAATAAGAAGCAAAGGCTGAATCAGGTCACAGGAGGGGGGTCATGAATCACAGAGTCCAGGCAAGGCTTTACTTACTCATGTAAGGGATGTACAGCAGGTCATCGCGCAAAGGGCCAATTGAAGCGAGTCGGCTCTAAAGTTGAAAACTCAGCAATTTTCTAATCAACTGAGCTATCTGTTTTATTTTTCCTTTCGGGCATGGAATTCGGCGCGCGATTTATGAAAGTAAATTGGGAAGGCTGATAGCTTTCATTACTTGCAGTAAATAGTACGGCCAAATTTGATTTTTCTAGTTCACGCTAGACATCAAAGCGTTTACGTTTTTTTTTTACTAGTAAAGACCAGTAAGGTCTCAGGAGCTCTGTTATCGTATTGTATTTGCACCGAAAGAATTACGCAACGTGGTTTCGGTTCGGGAAAAACAGATAAGTTCGCAACTTTAAGGTTGATGGCTTATCATCGAGGGACGGCAACAGGAGGATCGTCGTTGTCTCAACAATACACGGATCTTCTTACGGAGCAATTAGCAAACACACAATGGGATGGCAGGGGAGAGGACACAAGGAGGAGGAGGGCGATCTTGGTGTGTGCTTGCGGGAGGTATGGAGATTGGGAATTGGGACTACTATAGGATTTTTCTAGATTAATAGATACAAGTTGGATAATAATACGGTACAGTAATGGAGGCCACACCACAAGCAACCACACACAACACCACTATAAGTAATATATATATATATATATATGATATTATATAATGAACAGGGTGGTATAATATATACTATATAAATAAATAGAAGTAGTGTATCCCGTTTTGAGTAGATTCTAATAGTAGGCGGTATTATAAATGGGGTGTCATTATAGGACTAAAGTATATACTATGTCAGCAGTATTACGGTCTGGGAATATCGGGGGAGAGCGCGCTCTCATCGACCGAATTCGATCTGCTCCTGTTGTGGGGTCAGCCCTCCTGGTCTCGCCAGTCGCGCAGCGTGACAGGCAAGATAACGGGGCAGACGCGCCCGCGGACCTGACTGTAAACATGTAGGACGGGCAAAGAGTGGTGTTAAAAAGGAGTGAGCATACTAGTGAGCTTACAATAGCATGGGAAGAGAATTACAGAATACCTACGTCAGGGAAATAATTACATGTAGTAGAGGGATATGGGCGAGCGAGAAGTTCAGACGTCTGACACGGAGACCCCGTGGGCAACTGCCACGTATTCTTTAGAAGAGGGTGACGCAATTACCTGAAATATTGGGATATAGGTAGGATCGTGGCTATTTTCATTATAAATAGTAAAGGGGGATAATACTATGCTCAAATTGAAACAGGAGGGAAACAAACATGAGCTAAATGTGAAGAGTGCGGAGTTTTGATCACGGTCACCGGGGACTTGTGGGCGACTTATACACGTATTTGTTAGCAGAATTTACCTTACTTTTACTTCATTCAGCATGTGGAGTACAAAGGATATTGGCGAAGAGTTCATACACTAGCCAACACTAGCTACCTCGTAGTGGCACTCTCACAGTACTATTCCTAATGAAAAGGTGGGAAAAAATTGCGGTAATTCGATGCAACAGGCAGGATTATTCCATTTTACAGCAGACACTTAGCACAGCGGGACCAGCATATAAATATAATATATTTCTAAGAAAACTTTGGGGTGATCTACTACAAGCTACCATATATGTATATTATGAATATATATTTATAGCAATCAATTCAACTTATTCATCAGCTAATTATCATAATAGTGCAGCGATTTGTCCACCAAATCACCTGGTATATCTATATATATCATAGCGTTGTACTGATAAATACTTCATTTTAGGTCTCTATTATTATCTCGCATGAACGGCTTCATTACACACACAGGTCCGGGACTACACACACAGACAGCTCGTCAATCGCACACACACGACAACGAGCACACACATCACGACTGTTGATCTACTAAATATATATAAACGAGCCTACTGTTGTTCCCTTGTCATATAGTCCTGACCAGAACGATCAAAGTAATCTAAAATACCGGTGCACTTGACGCTCAGAGGTATAAATTACAAATCATACATAGGTTTATGATATCGCGCTCGATCAAGACCACAGAGCTAGGCCTCACAACTCTCTCCACTACTCCCACTTCCTCTGTCATTACTTCATCAGATTATAGCGCGACACTACTATATATGTATAGGTGCATCAATATACTTTACTCATAATATATTACTCTCAGTCACTTTATTATTTAGTCTATTATATGAGCCTATGTCTCTAACTACCTTACCCTTATATATATACTCGTTTCTCTCTTTACCGCTGTCCTTTTATTTTCATGATACTCTTTCACGCGCCAGCTACACATCAACATCTATCCACACACACATCACCACACTAACGACACATATATCTAATATGTTACTATTATACTAGTATATTAGTAACTCGTTATATATATATACCATATTAGATATATATATATATACTTATATACTATTTTATATATATAGTTACTTGACTGTTACTTATATAATATGTTAATACTTATATACATTGATTTAAGAATACGACAAGGGATTTACAATGATCTGTTGAGATACCGATCTTGAATGCAATGAATCTCACCATGCATACCATATCTACTCTGGTCCCATCCCCCCTACTCTCTGCTGGCCATGCCCGGTTCCGTCTCTCTCTCTCTATCTATCTCTTTACCTAGACCCTTTCCCCTCATCACTTTCTTCTCTCTCTCTGGCCCTGCCTTTTTTTGCCTTCCTGTCCTGTCTGGCCTTTTTCTAACTCGTTCGTAGTCCACATGAACATTTGCGAGTCCGAAATTTCTAACTTAATTGGATCTATCTAATCTAAGGGGATTCTTACTCAGCACACGCAGAACGCCAATTTGGTAATTCTTTGTCCGTCATGTGCCTGTCAGCCACTCTCGACCACTTTCCTTATTTTATAAGCCGCAACCCCCGTCCAGAAATGGCAAACATCAACTTTGTTCCTCTTGCACACTAGTTCCTCTTTCTCGTCAGGCACGTCACGCCTTTTTGTCCAATCTCATCTCATCGCGCCGCTCTGCACAACACACACACGGCACAACACGCACACACCACACAACCACAACACTACACACACAGCACCTCACCATACACTTTCCTACACACTTAATCACCACTACAACTATAAATTAGGTAATGAGTTTATATTCCTCTAACCTATGTACTTGGAGTATATATATATCATACTTTAGAGTAAGCTTGACGCAAGAGAAGAAGGACGTTGTGAGTAATAGAGTCCGAGGCGATTTATGACAGTGTGCAGCAGTCAGGATCTAGTGTGAGCGCATGTAGCACGGAAGAGGTAGAAAGTAGAAGGGAGAGAGATAGATGAAGTAGAGAGAAGAGATGAGATAGATGAATGAAGTAAGAGAGAGAGGAGGAGAGAAGAGTAATGAAGAGAAAGAGAGAGGATGAGTAGAGATACATATTAATACTTATCACACCACTATATATATATATATATATATTACACCACGAGACACACGCACAGCATTCACATATATGTAGATACTAAGACACATACACTATTATCAAACACTAACGTATATCGGTGGTGTGTTGGTGGGCAGCAGTACATAAATATGTGTATGGTATATAGAATAAGTCGGGCAAGGAAGGTGGGCATCTTCCAAGGAAATCACTACATACTTATCTAAATGGCAGATGGTATAATATTCTGGAGATCGTTTTAAATTTCTGTTCGTCATAACGCGAGCAGACGCGCCAAGCACACACCTATATGACTTGTATATATATCTCAGTAATTACTCAGGTCTATTGAAATTGAGCTCTGTTTATAGAGAAGTAGTTTTGGGCATGGGAGCGTATAGATCACTCACATAGTACAACATCTCCCGACTAACACGATCGGATATGGGCGACGCACACACCCTTAACACAAATGAAAGGTACACACACACACAAGGGAAACTGTAAGTATTTGGAAGACGCAACACACAATGGCATTTATAATAATCAACATACGGGGGCTAGCTGACAGGGCAATCCACAAGTAATATTTGTGAATATGAGTTTTCCTATACGGGTATGCTTACAGTCACTCGGCAGCATCTTTGGTACATTGTTAAAGCTGTTCGGAGATGGGGTAACACTATCATATATGCATACGTCACCTACGGATATGTATATTGGTGACGCAAGTAACATACTCACAGGCCAATCACATACACACAATGACCATTACAAACACAGAACTCAGGCACAACCAACAGATAAGATTAAACGCGCTCTATAAACTCTGCATATAGATAATCGTAGCTTGACTAAAGATTAGCTGTATCCGTGGTAAGATGTAACATAGAATACTATAGGTTAATTGGTAATATGTAAGACTGAGTTCAGAAGGAGTTATGGAATTTCACGCTTTTCACTCAACATAGCTTTGGATATTTATGTATTCATAT
>NW_020872468.1:231562-256562 GCF_003789085.1 Penaeus vannamei
TGAATAGCGAAACATTCTTTTCTAATACAATCCTAGGAATATAACGAAGCCATCATCCATTCAGTGTTATTTGCCTCCTAGTCTGCATTCAGCTAACGACGGGCCATCATCATTAGTTGAAGTCCCCAACGCGGCCGTTTCACTACCGATACGGCCGAAACGATGATAAAGTGTACTTCTCGGTGGATGGTAGATTAACCTGGTTGATACCATCGCCGACGAGGCTGCGGTTGTCAAGTGGTACGGACTTATCTTTCTTGGCCCGTCTTATCTGCATGGGGTCGGTCTGTTTTACTTGAGCCATTTGGTAGAATAGTACAGCTCGAATTCTTCCTGGGGGCGGGTCGCAGGCTCCTTGGCCGAATGTGTCTTGACTAGCGGTTGGGACAGGAGCACAGCCGATTTGTATTTTAAGTAATGGCAAAATTGCAACTTCATGTAGAGTATCGTCGTCAAACCCCAATAACATGGATATGACTTGAAGAAATAAGAAACATGCCAATTCGCCCGTTCGGTAAGGCCGAGCGTGTTTCGGAGGGCGGAAGTAAAGGTTCCTGTTGCCAAACAAACCAACAATAAATCCTGTTATGAGTTACTATTTGGTAAATATGTAAAAATAAGGTACACAAGTATCAAGTAGTTTGTTAGACACGAATGCAAACGTGCGCGCACACACACACACACACACACACACACACACACACACACACACACACACACACACACACACACACACACACACACACACACACACACACACACACACATATACATACATACACATACATATGTGCCACAGTCATCCGTAGTGGTATTTACGAAATGTTATTTTCAAATATTGTCGAAAATTCCTCCCGCATTCTGAAAAGCATTTGAATGTTGACAGTTATGGAACATTCGGTTATAACACTGCTAATACAAAAAAAAAAGAAAAAAAAGATGCATTTTAAATTTGCATACATTATTTCACCGCATATCAAGAAAGATTTACTATAACTAAAGTTATCTGTATTGCTATTTCTGCTGGCCTGTTGTCAAGCGCCTAACGAAAAGGCCTAACGGACAAGGAAAATTAGTTGGTTATACGCCGTGCCAAGTTTTTTTTTCTTTTCCCTATCTTTCACCGACCCCAAACGACTCTTAAGTTTAATACTCTCTCGCCGATATCCTCACGTCCTTTCATTATTTCAAACCCCTCCGCTCTCCTAACTTTATACTTAGTATCCCTCTCTGCCTCCCTCTTTCCCTCATTTTCCATCCTTTCTCTCCGTCATCCCCACCATGCTGTCGTTGTCCCTGTCTCCCCTTCTTCCCCTAACCCTTCCTTATATCGATCTGATTTCTTCATGCCACACCTACCTGTAACTGTATGCGAGCCAAGGTTAGGTATGTACTTCCCTGTGTATTACAGTATAGGGCGGCGGGGTACAGGGAGGGGGAAGGTCTATAAGAAGACACAGATCGATTCACGTTTCGCCCTTCCTGCTGCCGGGAAGGAGTCAAATTGTTGGTGATGAACGGCGAAATGCTGCTTTTGTTTGTTATGGTTTTAAGCCAAAAGAAAAAAAATCACGTAAAAGTTGTTTGTTTTTTTAGTTTTACATATTTTTCTTTCTGAAATACTGACTCGCTTATATTTTCATGTCCGCTGAGAACTTCAGCCAGAATCATCTTTGAGTGTATATTGTATAAATGTACATTGCATATAGCTGCGCGCCCCGGAGAGGCTACTTGTTAATGCGACGAATGTTCCTGTTAGTCCTGCTTCTTAGAATTGCAGATACTCCCCAAAAAGCGTGTTCCGATCAATTTTTTTTATTTATGAAAAGCTGTTTTTTATTCCTACGTTCTTGAATTTGACTGGAATTAAGTTTAGAACGTTAAATAGTAATTTGTAAAAACTATTATAATGTGCATCTGCCGCCGATGTGATTTCCTGTTTATTAGCATGTCCGTACCGCATTAGCCGCCGGACCGCGCCACAGCATACGCATGACCGGAAGCGACGCGGCGATCGGTGCACACGCACGTGGCCCGCGGGGGAAGTGGAGAAATCTTTACTTGTCAAGTAGACCTCAAAAGGAGCCTCGGGCGACTGATCAGTCTTCCCGTCGCGGTCTTCTTCCAACTTGCTATATTCGTGTTTCTTTAGTAATCACCTTAATTACCCACTCGCTGCTCCGTCCCGCACGTCTTCCACCTCAAGCCGCCCATGCATAGGGTGACAGGGAAGCCTTACTGCTGCGGGCGTCTTCCCTCGACGCCTTTTCGCGTCTCGTCTGCTCGCCGTCGCCCCCTGTTCCCTTGCCTTGTTTCTCCTTCCGCCATTGTTTCTTGTTATTGCTTGTTTATATTCGACTTTTTTGTCCAGATCTACCTTTACTTCCATGATGATGTCTCGTCTTTCAGAAGACTGTTTTATGATTTTCTCTTCAAGGGTTTCCTTCGGCTGGCGTGACACAATTTGTCACAGTAGGTGATGCAACCTTAGCCAGCAGTTGCATCTCGTGCACGTGATCATAAGTATGTCGGGAAGCTTAGTTAAACTGTAGTGTTAAGAATGACTTCTTGTATCTTGATATTAATCTCATGGTTCTTGACTATCGGATGAAGTGATTCAGGAATATCGGTATTCACAAACGATTGGTTAGGTCAGTGCCTAGATTCCTTTATTTTACCGAACATCACTGGCTACTCTGTTCCTTCCTTGGGCGAGTGAGTGAGCGGCGTCCGAATGCCCTTCCCGCGTCACAGCCGCCGATCCGCCGCCGTAGAAACCGATAGTTTGACTCAATGACTCCCGAGACGCCAGGCGGCTGCCGGCTGCGCGATGACTCCGCTTTCGTCGTCGGGGCTCGGCTTGGCGGCCCCGCGTCTGGTCAGCGTTGGAGGGAAATTCTATACCGCTTTTAGTCGTCAGTATATAATTTTTAGTAATGCACGCGGGGTGGAATGAAGGAGATCAAGTTCGTTTATTCCGTCTGTAGAAACCGGTGGGGTTGACGCGAGGGTGGGATGGGGGGGGGGGGGAGACACGTTGCGTGCAACAGGTCGACTGTTGCTTACCGCTTCTATCAATACTATCGTAGTAGCGAGGCGCCGCCCCTCACCCTTCGTTTCTAAGCTAACGGCGCCATAGTGTCACGTCTGCCATTATGAA
Organism: Penaeus vannamei; assembly: GCF_003789085.1. NCBI lineage: Eukaryota > Metazoa > Arthropoda > Malacostraca > Decapoda > Penaeidae > Penaeus > Penaeus vannamei. The sequence goes on from NW_020872468.1 coordinate 234,723, forward strand.
TATGCGCTACACTTGGTTATCGCTTGCGTGTTGGCTTGCACGTGAATAATGAATAATTCTGTCAAAGCAACCGTGGGGCACGAATACGCAAAAAAGGATCAGTGGTTGACGACGGGTAAATATAGACAAGAAAGAGACGGGGCGGGAAGACTTGCGATAGGTGTGTGACGGACGGACAGTTGTAAATAGTAAGCCATTCTTAACATGTGATTATACGTCAAAGCGGGTGACGTATGCCAGAGTGAAAGGGGAAAAAAGGATCGATATATGTAGCGGCGCGCGCGCGCTGCTGTATGTGTGCGTGCGTGAGTGCATGGCTGTTTCTTTGTGTTTTAGCTAATGTGTGTTATTGATAAATTTGAATTAAGGATCCGTTTTCCAAGGTTCCTATATAAATTGCTTTTTGAAAGCAATGGATCCTAGCGTTGAGCAGTTTCCCAGTCTGTGTCGCGAAAGCTAGCTTCTCGAATATTAACAAAAGTCCGTGGAAACAACTGCGTGGATGAGTAGTGAGCCGATTCGTGACAGCTCCCCCCAACTCCTCAGGGCTTCCCCTCCCCTTCACCGAGGCTCCCCTCCCCTTCCCCGAGGCTCCCCTCCCCCCTCCCCTTCCCCGCTTTCCATCCAGGTGCGGGAGGGCACCGACCCCCGCCGTCATCCCCGGCGGGGCCTTTCCAACGCTGACACTTGTTATTCGTATGTCGGTTCGCTTCTCGCCCGATGCCCTCAGGAGGAGGCCGGGACGAGGACCGAGGTAAGCGGCCTCGCGATGCACCTCTAGTTCGGCGATTGGAGGCACATCGGATCAGGAAAGTGTGGCATCGTCAGGAACCTGCCACAGGTGTCCCTAGAATCGCCAAACGGACATCCAGGGGCTGGCGGCTTATTATGGGCAGAGACGTAGAGAGAGATCGACCGACAGAAGGAAACGTGAAGGCATAGGACGCTCCTCCCCGCAGGTGCTGACGGTGGGATAGTTCTTATGACAAGGGGAATAGGGGTGGGAATGGTAAGGACGAGCAGACTTTGGCCGTGTAGGTGTTGTTTTGTCCGTATATGGGAAGGCGTGTAGGGGGAGGTCGCGGGGGGGGGGGGGAATGGATCTCCGGCCAACCCTACATTCTTGGGCGCCGGCGGTAAGCCTGCTGCGGCGCGGGGAGGTCCGTCTGGCTAGTGCTCTTTGGGCGGAACTTTCTCCCGCCACCTGCGCTGCCATTCAGATTGCATTGGACTGGCATTGCCGCTTTTCTCTTACAGTCTGCCTGTGCAGCAGCCCGGATTTGGGAAACGAGTCTCGGCCAGCCTTGTTATTGGTTAAATACCTGTTGGTTATGCATTATGCCGTACGCTCCATCGCTATGCAAACACCTGCTTGCCTCGATCCAGACACCTGCTTCGTACGCTGCAGATACCTGCTGAATCACACACCTACTACACCACTTTTCTTGAGTAGCGGTCTCTTGCTCTGCTTCCAGCGAGGATCTTTGTAAGAGTTTACGGCCGCAGTTTAGATTTTATAATGGACCTAGATTATCCAAGTTGAGATTCCTCACATTTCATCAGGTCATTCATTTACTTCCACACGTTAGGAATGCGAGTTCAATTGCTATCCAGGCATGTTGTATACAGGCTGCACAGTCACAGGAAGTTAAGTCAATTTATAAACTGAAAGAGAGGGCAGGATGGAGGAATGAATGAGGGTGAAAGCGAGAGACAGACTGAGGGACTATGACAATCAGTCAGTCAGCCAAGTAGAGGAAAATTGGATTTTACAGTTTATTTGCTCACCTACTTTTCAGCATTATTTTGTGACACGCTTACTAATTGTATTTATCTTCCACAGGTCGGATCAACCATCATTGGCGCGCTGAACCTGGTAAGTCCTGAGAACCAACTTCTAACTTGCATTTCTCGACGCTGCCTTCCTGTGGCATATCTGGGCCCGATGCCCATTCATCCTGTCCTCCCGACGCAGCGAGCCCTGTCGTCCGGCGGGCGGAGGGACCCGGGGACTCGCAGGCAGCTCCTGGTGTCACTTGATCGTGGGACATACAAGTCGCCTCTTTCGCTGGGCGGGGCTGGTGGTCACTGCTCGGTTTCCTCTAACGTTGTGTCGATACTAACGTGGGGACAACCGCAGCACTGTCAGTTTTTTTCTGATGGCGGCCACGAGAGAGAGCTCGAGAAAACCCGTAGTGCTTCCTACTTCAGTCCTCTTGTTACTGTTTCTTTTTGCGGGTCGTGATGGTTTAAATTAGTGTCAGGGATATACTTTATTTTGATACACTATTGGCTATGTTTGCTTCTGTACGAGGAGCTCTGACTTCCCATTTCCCCCCCAAAAGTGTTTACCTATCGCTGTTTTGCGGGAAACAAAGGAGCGACGAGGTATTACCAAGGTAATTGGAGATGCCATCTCGCCAGGCTGACAACGCCCACGCTCTCCCCTTCCCCTCCCACCCTGAGCATCCTGTATGTACACCGCCCATGACAGGTCTCCGCTCTTGACATGTCACCACACCCTCACCTTTGCATCTATAAACATGTTTACGCCCGCTTTCTTTCCCTTGTTTGTCCTCAAGAAGTTTGTTTCGTTCTTGCCCTTTTGTTGCCTCGCTCCCTCGCCCTCCAGCCACCTCTTGCTCTTCCTCCGTTTTCTGTCTCCGCCTTCCTTCTCCTCCCCTCCTCCTTCTTCTTCCTCCTCCTCCTTCCTCTTCCCTCCTCCTTCCTCTTTCTTCTCCTCTCCTCCTCCTTCCTTCCTCCTATACCTCCTTCCTTCGCCCAATTTCCTCTTCTGTCTTTACCTCCTATCCCTCTCTGTCTCCTCCTCTTTCCTCTTCTGTCTCCTCCTTCCCCCTCCCTCTGTCTCTCCTCCTTCCCCCTCTTCTGTCTCCTCCTCCTTCCCCCCTTTTCTGTCTCCTCCTCCATCCCCCATTTTCTGTCTCTCTCCTCCTTTCCCCCTATTCTTTCTCCTTCTCCCCCTCTTTTTCTCTTTCCCCCTTTTCTGTCTCATTATTATTATTATTATTATTATTCCTTATCCTCCTCCTCCTCCCCCCTCCTCCTCCTCCTCCTCCTCCTCCTCCTCCTCCTCCTCCTCCTCCTCCAACACCCTTCCTTTCTTGTGCCTCCATTTTATACACTTTCTCCCAGTTCACGTTATCCTACAGACGACATTCTACCCAGCGAGAATATCATTTCTCCTCATTTCCACATATCGGGCGAGGTCTCTTGCTGTTGTTCCCGTTGTAAGAGAAATGAAGAAAGTTGTCTTGGAACGGCCCCGAGCCACGCGAACGACCAGGGAGATTTATATCATGCGCCCCAGCTTTGCCTGCGAGGAGAGCTGTCGGGTGGAGTAGGTCATCGCGTCATGCACCCGTTGAGTGTATGAAAGGAAGGAGGAGTTGACGTAAAAGAACAAGAGGACAAGCAAGAGCAGAGATGCGAGAAAGGATGAGGAGAGAGATGTGGCTGCCAGCGCGGAGGGGAGGGAGTAATGGGGTTAGCAGAGGAGTGGAAAAGAGGCCACATGAGGAGGTGAGCATTGAAATGGAGATGATTAGGGAGGGATTTGGGGCAGGGCAGGCGAGAGTAAAATCTTTATTAATCTTTTCAAATTTATGACCGCTCCGCCGCTGGTTTACCTGTTCTAAGCCCCAGTTCCTGGTAGCTCCAGTTTTGTTTACAAACCACGCCCCCTTCGAGGAATGATATTGTTTTTTTCGGCATCGAGTTGGTATGCCTTCATTTGTCAGCGGTGACTTTATGCTATGAAGGTGTCCAAAGCGCCTTTCTTGGGCCTTGCTGCTGGCGAGTTCAATCGACGACGACGCTGGCGAGGAAGCAGAGAGACGCCGGAAGGCGGCGACGCTCCGCTGCGGTTCTCTGTGGACAAAAAGTGAAACATAATTATGCCAGGTTACTGTTGCGGAAATCCTGTGCTGGGGTGGTGGGGGCATCGTTTACTTGCTTGGGCTCCAAACCCATAGGGATCCAGTGTTTACGTTTCCCCTTTGCACGGCGCATGCAGGTATCACAAGCCTGATGCAAAATGAACTCGTATTCTGATGCGCACGGATCGTCCTCTCCACAGGCGAACTCTCACTCTCCAGTAACACTGTCAGCAACAAGCAAACCAAATCATCAGTCCGCCAAGGCCACTGCTGTAGCTGACGTCATCATACTCTACTGACGCGATTGTGTACGCGCTGCTGGATATAGTCTTGGCTCGCTGTTCCTATGCTGGCGGAGCAGCTTCGGAACAAGCCGCGTTTACACTGAGACACGAAATACTTTTTGAATCGGTCTGAGCCCCGCCACCAGAGTCCTGGACGAGGGACCTGGGAACATTGTACCCGAACAAGATTTCAGCCTCGGCTCTCGCGCGTCCTGCGAAGGCTGAGCCTCTTCCTCGGCGCTTCACGAGTCGCGCGGCCCGGGAGAGGCGGCCGTGAGCTCAGCGTGACTCTGCTGTCAAGGTGTTCTTGGGCGCCATGTGACGGCGGGGCTGATAAACTAATCGCCTCGATTTCTCGCATTTCTCACGTTTAACGGCAGCGTCACGGATTCGGGCGATGACGAAGGCGACGAGGAAGCCCGGGAGGAGTATGGGGTGAAGGGAGAGAGATGGGGAGGGCGGAGGACAGGCGGATGTTGAGCCCCCCTTCTTCCCCTTTCCCTCCCTTTCCTCCCTCCCTCCATCTTCCCTCCCCTTCCCACCCACCCTCCCTCTTCCCTCCCCTTCCTTCCCTCCGGCCTCCCTTCTTCTCCCTCTCTCGTTTTTACTTCTCTCTATATATAAGCACATCGTCCTTTCAGCTCTTCTAGGGATAGAAAAAAGAGGAATGTGAAATTGGTTTTTAGTGAGAGTATTTGCGACACTGAATCGGGGAATGATTAGTGTTATGTTAATCTGTCTATTTATAGATATGACATGCATGAGTACATCTGATTTGAATGTAACATTGTACATGGATTAATCGTACAGGAGAGTCTATTGATCTAGCTTATGTGGGCGCGCCCCCCTAAAAAATGCACATGTATACATACCTACATTATGATTAGACAAAGAGATGTTTTATATGTGTGTGTGTGTGTGTATATATATATATATATATATATATTATATATATATATATATATATATATATTTACATATGTATGTATATGTATATGTTTGTGTGTGTGTGTGTATATTTATATGTGTATGTATCTATGTATATGTACATGTACATGCATATACATTTACATGTACATGCGTATACATTTACATGTACATGCATGTACATGTAAACGTATGTATGTGTGTGCATATATATATATATGCGTGTGTATGTGTGTAACTATATATGTATATATATTTGTATATATGTGTATATGTATTTGTATATATATGTGTATATATATTTGTATATATGTATATATGTATATATATATATTTGTATATATATATATTGTATATATATGTATATATATATGTGTATATATATGTGTATATATATTTGTATATATGTATATATATGTATATATGTATATATATATATATATATATATATTATATATATATATATATATATATGTATATATGTGTATAGATTTATGTATATATGTGTATATATATACATTTGTATATATGTGTATATCTATATCTATATGTATGTGTGTATGTATGTATGTGTATATAATATATATATATTATAAATTATATATATATATATATATATATTATATTATATATATATATATATATATAATATATATATATATATATATATATATAAAGATATAGAAATAATATCCACACACATACTCAGTGTCACTTCGTGCGTCCGAAGTCATGGGCCGGATTATCCTCCGTTACGCCCACCTTCGATGCAGACTGTGGGCGCCGCGGCACGTCACATTCAGCGAACCCTTTTCCTCAAAATGATCGATACGGAGTGACTGAGACGTTACGTAACATTTCAAAGCTTTCGCAATGTGAGCGCGTGGAAAACTTCTCGGCATTACGAGCAGGAATAACCGTGTCGAGCAACTAGTCTCGCCACTCTCATTCCCCGCTACTGACTGTTCAGGAAAGCCAGTCCGGAGCCAAATGTCGATATACGACCACTTTCGCTTTTTTTTTTTTTTCGTTCTCCATTTTTTTACGCTATAGTACTTGCACTTTTTCCGCCGACTGGAGACGGAAATGGCAGCAGCAGTTAGCTCCGAACTATCATGGAGGTTGAAGACGGTGCCAGGGATGGAGCAGGAAGGTCTTGATACAAGCACTAAGTTGACGTCACAATTATGGCGCCTGCCTCTCCTTCCTCCACCTTTCTTCTTTTTTAGGTTTTGCCAGTAATGGTAGACTTCGCCTTCATCCATTAAGTGGGAAGTAATAATGTATATGGTAACAAAACACCACTTGTGCAAGGAAATACAGGATCAGTGAGCATGAACCAGACGCTCGCTTTCATGTGTCGAAATCGTGCGTCAATCAAAAATGGAGATTTCCTGAGACAGTGCTTGAGGAAACCGGCTGCCACTCATCCATACATGCCGGGTTGTATGGGGAAGGCGGCAGTTCCTTCTGCTGCTTGCATCGCTATCGGGGAAACCTGCGCAAATAGGGAACAAAGGTTGGAGTCACGTGGCTGAGAAAAGCGATATACTAGGAGAATAATACGAGCTACAGTTTAGCGTTCTGTTAAAAGTCCAGTTACAGTTTTTTTCCTCAAGTTTAGCTCCTAGTTTACCCTATTCCACAGAGTTAGTCAATGATTTTTCCAATCTCCTTGTACCTGTTGCTTTTTCATCGGAAGGTTTCCAAAAGCCTCCGGGTGGGCAAGGAAAGGGTACCACTAAAAGAAGTGAGCGAAGGTGGAAAAGGGGCAGCTGGTCGAAGTTTCCATTTCAGGGCGCAGCAGAAAGGGATATGGTAGAAGGCTGGCGGGGGAGAATGGTGGGGAAGGTAGAAGGAAAACTTGTGGTGGGGAGAATAACGGGCTGAGGAAAAGCAGACACAGCTTAAGGGAAAGTGGGGGGGGAGGAGTGGTAGGAGACTGGAGTTTTAGGCCTACGCTAGACGCAGTTAGGGGGGGGGGGGCTTGTTTGTGTGTTTGCGTGCGGGCGCCCCGAGGACATTCCAAGGATCACGGGGGCGTTTTGAATACCTGCGTCCGCTGAAATGTATATACTCTATGGGAGATAGTAGATTGTCGAATCTCTCTCTTCTCTCTGTCTCTTTCTCCCTCTCTCTCTCACTCCCTCTCCTCCCCTCCCTCCTCTCCTCTCTCCCGCTCCCCCCCTTCTCCCTCTCTCACTCCTCCTCCTCTCTCCTCTCTCCCGCTCCTCCTTCTCTCTCTCACTCCCTCTCCTTCCTCTCCTTCACTTCTCTCACTTTCTCCCTTCTCTTCTTCTCGCGTCTGATCTTCGCATGTTGTAAATGCAGGCGCGCGCGTTCGTACGTGCATCCATTTCCCTTTCTCCCACTTCCCTCTCCTCTTTCACTTTCTCCCCCCCCCCCCTCTCTTTTTTCACACTTTGATCCTCCCATGTAAATGCAGGCGCGCGTGCTCGTACGTGCTCTCGTACTTGCGTAAGTCCGTCGACTGGAGCGCTTGGCATCACTCGTTCGTTTTGCCTCACTCCCCTGGATTGACGAGCGGCTTCGCAGGTAGGACTTGCGTGACTGTTGCTCACGCTTGTAGCCGCTTCCCGTTTTCTATAAGCGGACCTCGTCCACTCGAGCGAGAGAGAACCATTTCATAAATAGATAAAGGATTATTTGAGGTCCAAAAAAGTGTACACGGCTGCAGTTACCTAAACTATGTAAAGATGATTTTATCACAGTTGGGAAGCCGGCTGGAGCCAATTAAAGGGAATGTTTTACAAGAGCTAAAATATAATATATATATATATATATATATATATATATATATATATATATATTGCGATTCAGAAAAAAATGACGAAACGAATTTCATGTCTTGTTTCATAAATATTTTCTAGGACCAATATTTTCATTTTGTTTTACTAAACCACACAATACACGCCATCAGTCTTGCATTGCAACAAAGCAAAAAGGATCTCATGGAAGGTATAGTTCTATGAGACGACAACAATCCAAAGATTTTTTTTTATAAGACGCAGGTACCCAGCAGACATCGTTCATTTACATCCGGTTTCTATTTTATCTTAAGCCCTGTTTTCCACCCATCGCAAGTTCTAAAGCCATTTTCCTGCATAACATATACAGTAATTATTACCTCAGTTGAGTTTGAAAGTGACGCCCCGCCCGTTGTCCACTGGTGCCGAGCGTGGTGGCCTGACCTTGGCAGCAGAGGAGCAGGTAACCAGCAAAGGTTTCAGTGTTACAAAGTAGAAGGCTATGATTGAGGGTTTTATTGTTATTGCACTTCTAGGAAATGGCCGACAGATGCCATTGGAATTTTCGTATGTTTGTTCGTAATGCAGTGGCAGGTATAATAAGAGCTGTTAGACATCTATGCTGTACTGAAAGAGAAGTTCTGGTAAGAACGTTACATGGCAACAGTGTGAGTAACTGGCATGACGTCCCTTCTTCCAGGGTTACGACTGTATGAGCAGCGTATTTCCAGAAGATATGAAATATGAAATCTCTTCCCTCGACCGTTCGAGATCCAGCTTGTTGAAGCGTTTGCACGTGTAGTCAGGGTGCGACGCCTTCAGATTTTAAGATTTTAAGCACAAGACCTTTAACACATCGCAAGAAATTCGAAAGTGACTGCAAGTAATGGTAGTCATGGCGAAGGTGACATTGCGGATGACAGTTTGCACATAAATGACCCCGGAATACATTTGGTGCCGATATAAGGGCCGCAGCGTTGTCGTCCGGCTTGTTCTGTGGCATCATCACGCAAGGACAGGGGCGGCTTTTGAATGGAAAGGGCACACAGCCAAGACACTTGAGAGCCATGGAAGTCAGGGCTATCACCTTGGCTTTCATAACTTTCTAAATGTTATTTAGGTCCCATTAAATCTTGTTCCGCAGTGGAGCGACGGCAGCAAGCGATTGCAAGATATTTCTGCCCTCGAACCTTTCCTGAGGGCCAGCAGGCACGGTCTCCTCGAGGACAGCCGGATGCTGCGGGAATCCTCTGCTGTCTCTTGGGCTGCACGGTTCCGCGGGGCAATTTTTCATCCTGGCATAACCGACTATGTTGGAAATAGAAGTGATACATTCTTTGTATGTCTTCGAACATAGATGCACACATAGTATATTATGTAAAATCTAAGAAATTTTACTTGATTTCGTTATTCAGAGGCATGTACGATACTTACTCCGCGTGGAATACCATTTTTCTGTTGCCATCAGAAGATCGAGGGTTTCTTTTTTTCAAAAATGACCAGTTGCGGGTCTCCACGCCGACCGGCTTCTTGCCCCTCCCCTGCCCTGCCCTCCCCTGCCCTGCCGTCCCATCTCATCCCCTGCCCTCCCATCCCACCACGCGAGGAGAGCCCCAGGGGGAGATCAGTGGGAACTCGCATGAGGATCATTCTGGAATGATATGTGAAATAACGAATAGTCAGAAGGGCCATTGCTATTAGGGTGCTAACAGGATTTAGATACCGTGACGTCATATTTCTGAAACTTTCAGATTTAGAGAACTAACATGGGCTTGGCCTCTTGTGGCAGCCCGTCGGTGCCGAAGGCGGTTATTCACTCGATGCTTTCACGTCCGTCGCCCGGCTCCCCTGTCGGTCTTGCTTGAGACGGATAATTACATAAAGTGCTGCTTGCGTGTGTGCCTTTGTACTCCCGTTTGCATCGACGTGCATGTCTGCGTGTATGATTACTGAAGAAATGTTCCTGGTGGCGAAAACTACTGAACGAATAGTATATCCTTCCTTCTGGCTCGTTTGATGTAGTTGGGGGGGGGGGGACTTGAGGGAACCCGAGGAGAGTAAAGAGGATTAGGAAGCGTAAAGGGGACGCGAACCGAAGAAAGGAAGGAGAAGGGACAGGAGTGCACGTCTGAGAAGAGAGGGAAAGGGGGGGGGAGAAGGAAGGAGGAATTATGCAGAAAGAGAACTGAATGAGTGATGGAGAAACTATAAATTAAAGGATAAGCAGGATGAGGAGTCGGGGCATCGAGGCCAGAGCAGGACAGACTCCGAAGGGAATGGCGAGCGCACGAAGGTAGGCAGCGACTGTAGAAGCGTACGGCCGTTGAGGGGCAGTGAAAGAGGCCACGAGAGCTGGGCGGTTGGGGCGAGGGAGGCCGGGGGACAAGAAGGGCATCTGGTTCCTTGGGCCTTTTGGCAGGACGACTCGGGGCTGGGGCGATGTTGCCATATCTCCCTTCCACTGGCGAGTGTTAAACCTCCCTCCTTCCCCTTCGCCCATACGTGGCTGGGAGGAGCCTCGCGCTGCCTTCGACCGCGGGCGCAGGAGGACTCTGCTTCTGGTGCGCCTTCCCTCCTGCTTGAGATCGAGCGGGGAGGAGGGCAGTGCCAGTGTAAGAGGGAGGGAAGGGGCCACGCGGCGCCGTTTCTCATGACCAGCACTCGGGGTTTACTTAGTGTGCAGATGTAAAGGGAAGGCCGGGCGCCCCCCACACCCATTTCCTCCTCTTCTATGGCTCTCCTGTGCACGCGCGCCACCCGCCCCGACGCCCTCTCTCCCGCCCTCTCTCCGCCCTGAGGGACCACGCCGCTCCTTTCCGTCCTCCAAGGTTTCCCTTTCGTTCTGTCTTTCTCTTTCCGTTCCCCCTTCTTCCTTTCCCTTTTATCTCTTTCTTTCCGTTTTATCTCTTCTTCCTTTTCCTTTTATTTCTCTTCTTCCCCCCCCCCCTTTCCTTCCTTATCGTCTTTCCCTTTGAATTTCATATTAAGCAGTTTTTTCTCGTCTCTTCCTCCCTTTCTCCCTTTCCTCTCTTTTTCCCCTTCTCTCTCTGAGCCAGATATGATAAAACAGATAGGGCGCACTCGTTAAACAGTAATGGTTCCCAGGTATGTTAGACCTTTCTGTGGCGAAAGCTTTCGTTCTCAAGTGGTTTTCGTTTTTCACTGAGCATGCATGTAATGATCGGGTAACGAAGAAGGCAATGTGAAATCCTCTGTTTCTGAGGTGAAATTGAGGCTGTTCATGCTGGATATTATCAGTTTAGATCTGGCTGGATATTATCGGTTTAGATCTGGAGTGGGGTCACAAAAAACAGCTGGTCGTCACGAATGCCACGGTGACAGATGCAGTTCTATATTTGCTTAGTCATCTTACTCTTCACTCCACGGCTAGATGGAAGTCTGCGTTGACTGCGCCCAAAGTGATGTTTTTAGAGAACCGAGAATCTGGCGCCTGTGCCTGCTGGTGCTCGTCACACTCTAAATTCCCAGCTTGAGGCCAGCGGACCAGAGGGACTCCAATTTCAAGCACGCATCTTCCTCGCTCTTTTCCCTTCACATAGAGCTATATGTTTTGTTCAGACGAAACACGCACGCATACTTGTTGTGGTGAGTTGCGAGCGGGGTATTTTTAGAGGTAGGGGGCGCATCCCCTACTCTACCCACGCCCGCATTAGGCTTGGCAGCTAACTTACGTGTTATCGCATATAAATGTAAGCTAGAGATGATGCTCATCGGGTTAGCAACATGTCCCCATATCTCAGTTCTGCGGAAAAGGGTAACTACATGGGGAAAGTGCTGTTGTGCGCTTAAGTTGGTTTGTTTATTTAAGGACCAGTCTTATCCGCGGGTATGCCCTCTGAAGTGCTGGTGTGCGCCTCAAGTTCTAGCCGAGTCTATCCTCTAGGGGGTATCGCGTTTCTCGATGAGTGCTTAGAAAAATCCTTAACGTGCGCAGTTAGTCAATTGGGCATACAGTTAATATAATTATAATCGCAAATTGGTCAGAAAACGTAATTGAAAATATAATCATGGCCAGAGGATTTTAACAGGGGCGTTGCTGCCACGAAATCTTCACGCCCTCCTCCGCTCCCTCAGCCGCCCTCCTCCCCCCTCTCCCCCTTCTCCCCTCGGCCGCCCCGCCCAGCCAGCGCTTCCGGCTCGGCGGGAGTTCTTGTCCTGGCTGCGAGTTCCTTTTAGAAGGAGGACAACATCACGAAAACGACATTTAATCATCTTGGACTTCAGATCGTCTTCGATGGAGGGACTTTTCCTTTACATATGACTCCTCCTTTGCCTCTCTCCCTGTTTGTAAATACAACTTGTCTACACTTGGATCCTGTTCCCCGTGTAAACAATGTATTAAAAGCCTTCATGTAAACATTTATCGGATTTCCTTCGAGAAACTGTTCGAGCCATGGCGCATCCCATCCGTCAACACCGAGTGCAGTGTTATGGTAATTGTTTACCAAAAGGTAGCGAAGAATCTCAAATGAGATATGATTTTATATTTACTGACTTACTAAAAAAAAAATTTAAATAAAGTATTGTCACTATTGAAAGGACTCCAGAAACTGTCACCGCCTTTTCACTGATGAAGCCAAAATATCATTTAAGTTTTAGTTTACAAGTGTCCTACGGCTGTTTTGTTTAAATTAAGCGAGGCCCGACCCAATGTACATTCATTATACGGTCATGCATACACACTGAAATAAACACAGTTGAGATATGTGTATCTATCGTATAGACATAGAAAAATGCATATGAATGATAGATAGACAGGTATTTAATTATTTAATTATATGCATGTCTGTATATAATGAATATTCATTGGGTCGGGCCTCACACAGTTCTAACAAAACGGACGCAACTCATCAATAGAAGACACGAAGGTTCAGGCGAGTTCACTGAATCGGAGCAGTTCACCTAAACCGCTAGCTACAGTGACTTGGTGATGAGCGTCCCTCTGCCAAGACCTATCCTGCGTTCAGAAGCACGTCTGCGGTTTTAGTCCTTTTGTTGACTGGTCCGTGGGTTGTGATCGGGCCGTGGGTTGACTGGTCCGTGGGTTGATGGGTTGATTGGTCCTTCTGTAGACTGGTCGTGATTGGTCCTCTCTGGTATTGACTGGTCCGTGGGTTATTAGAAAGCTCAGCCACTGGAAGGGAAGGAGGGGGCGAGGGGAAGAGAGAGAGAGGGAAAGTGTGCGTTATGAAAAAAGGGATCTATTTTTTTTCCTGAAACTGGCATTCAAGACGTGCATTGGCCGGTTTTCTTTTGTTATGAAGACTATGCCTTTCAGTTACAGCGATCGCTCTCTTGTTTATTCCCTCGTTCTTTCTCTCCCTCCATTCTTGTACCCATTCCACGCTCCATATACTACGTGTTTCTTTCCTTCATCTCTCTTTCTTTTCTATTCGTTCTTTCCTTCGTCTTCTCTTTCTCTTTTTCTCTTTTTCTTCATTTTCATAATTTTCTTTCATTTTTCTTTCTCTTTCTTCTCATTTTCTTTCTCTTTTTCTCTATCCTCTTTCTCTTTTTCTCTATTTTCTTTCTCTTCTTCCTCTATCCCTCTTTCTCTTCCATCCTCTCTCTCTTTTCACTCTTTCCTCTATCCTCTTTCTCTTTCCCTCTTTCTCTTTCCTGTGTCCTCTTATTATCCTCTTTCTGTTCCTCTTTCTCTTTTCCCTTGTCCTGTGTGTCCCTCTTTTTCTTTTCCCTGTGTCCCTCTTTTTCTTTTCCCTGTGTCCCTCTTTTTCTTTTCCCTCTATCCCTCTTTCTCTTTTCCCTGTGTCCCTCTTTCTCTTTTCCCTGTGTCCCTCTTTCTCTTTTCCCTGTGTCCCTCTTTCTCTTTTCCCTGTGTCCTCTTTCTCTTTTCTATCCCTCTTTCTTTTTTTCTCTATCCTCTTTTTTCCCTCTATCCTCTTTCTTTTTTCCCTCTATCCCTCTTTCTTTTTTCCTCTATCCCTCTTTCTTTTCCCTGTGTCCCTCTTTTTTCCTGTGTCCCTCTTTTCTTTTTCCCTGTGTCCCATCCTCTTTCTCTTTTCCCTGTGTCCTCTTTCTCTTTTCCCTGTGTCCTCTTTCTCTTTTCCCTGTGTCCCTCTTTCTCTTTTCCTGTGTCTCTTTCTCTTTTCCCTGTGTCCCTCTTTCTCTTTTCCTGTGTCCCTCTTTCTCTTTTCCCTGTGTCCCTCTTTCTCTTTTCCCTGTGTCCCTCTTTCTCTTTTCCCTGTGTCTTCTCGTGTCCCTTTCTCTTTTCCCTGCTTTCTTTTTCCCTGTGTCCTCTTTCTCTTTTCCTGTGTCCTCTTTCTCTTTTCCTCCCTTTTCTCTTTTCTCCCTCTTTCTCTTTTCCCTTGTGTCCTCTTTCTCTTTCCCTCCTCTTTCTCTTTTCCCTGTGTCCCTCTTTCTCTTTTCCCTGTGTCCCTCTTTCTCTTTTCCCTGTGTCCCTCTTTCTCTTTTCCCTGTGTCCTCTTTTCTTTTTCCCTGTGTCCTCTTTCTCTTTCCTGTGTCCTTTCTCTTTCCCCTCTTTCCCTGTGTCCCTCTTTCTCCTTTTCCCTCTTTCTCCTTTTCCCTCTTTCTCCTTTCCCTGATCTTTTCTCTCCTGTGTCCTCTTTCTCTTTTCCCTGTGTCTCTTTCTCTTTTCCCTGTGTCCCTCTTTCTCAGTGTCCTGTGTCCCTCTTTCCCTGTGTCCTCTTTCTACTCTTTCTCATCCCTTCTCTCCGCTTTCCTCCCCTCTTTCTCCTTTTCCTCTATCCTCTTTCTCTCTGTCTTTCTCCCTAGCATCTTTCCTCCCATTTCTTCCCTCTCTCCCGTCTCCCTCGTAGTATTTTAAGATGTGAAGGCGATGTTATCAGCTCACCGAGATGCTAGATAAGGAAGCATCACGGGGCCCGCGCATGGACTCAGCCCTCGCTCACTGAGAGGGATGGGTGTTGTCGGCCACCATGGTGAAATACCAGGCTTTATACCCAATGAACTATGTTATATCTGCTTTCTTCGGCTTGTATAAAATTCCTTTCTTTCGCGAAGCAACTTTTTTACAGTCGAAAGAAGACCGGGTCAAAATATGCAGAGATCCAGATGTGCCTGTTCTAATCGCTGACGTTCGGGCCTGACGACATCCTGACGTCACATCAACAGTGGAGTTGCTGTGGCCGGCCAGCACGTGTATCTTGCCAGCAATGACGGGCGTGATGATCGGCCTGGTTTGTATGCGCTGCTCATGGCTGACAGACCGTCCCTTGTCAGAAGTGATTTGCCTGACGCCCCCCCCCCTGTCCCAATTAATAAGGAAGAAATCTTGCCAGGGTCTGCAGTTTCTATGAAGTGAGCGGCGTGAGTGTCACAGTTGACGCAGACCAGCTCCATGGGTCTTAATCGTCAAGAGAATTGTCGTGTCGGGAAGGTAGTGGAGAGGCCACGGCTCTGCCTGCTGAACGATGATTAAAGAATGCGTACGTATAGGTGTTTGAGATCTTCCCTCGCCTAAGTGATTGAAAGCAAATGTGCTGTGTGGTCGAAAACCGAATGACGATGATGGAATCTAGTTGATAAGGCAATAAAAAGCCACATAACATTCAGTTATGCTGGCGGTCAATCGGTTCAAACTCGCTGAAGCACCTCTCGGCCCCGCTTTGGTTAGGTAACCATTCACCATTGTACAGAAATTGACCTTTCTCATGCCGTCCAAAGCCCCTCGTTGGTCGTTTTTTTTCCATGCACGTTTTCCATTTGTGAATTATATGGATATACGGAGATCGAACAAGGATATTTAGCAAATAAAGTCGAAGAAGAAACGGAATAAAGAGGAAAGGGATGTATATGGAAATGGAAGGGAAGGGAAAAGCTGCATTGGAAAGCAAAGGAAACGCATGGATACTGAACAGTAGCCGAAGCGAAGGACACACACAGCTCGCCGCAAACCTTCTCAGATCAACGGTATAACCTGTTTGTCCCCTTGAGATGACAAAGGTAAATGAACCTTGCATGTACTCTCGCGGATTCCAGGGTGCAGGGGCGGAGATAGCGCAGGAAACCGAAGATTAAGAGGAGAGTGTAGGGCGGATCGCAAGGGCGCCGCGAATGAAGCAAACGCGAGAGCCATGCACTCACGACCAGTTGAGAATGAGCTCAAACTGTTGCTTTGAGGATTGCGGATATGCCTTGGATGTGAAGCCAAGGACACGTATGGCAGTGTCCTCAGTGGCTTTATTTGTTGTTTACCTTTTCATAATTCTCCCCGTCATTTCGGAAGCGTTTCGTATGCATTGCATGGCATTACACGTCTTCCTGATGCATGAAAATAACATCATGTGCAAATCGCCTCATAATAGGTAGGCTATAGCTGGTTAGAGATGTTTATCAGTCCCATCGTTACCTAAGGTTCTTATCACAGCGTACTCTTACACTGTATAGCAACTTTTTTCCCGCACGTCCGGGGAACTGGACGGGGAAAGCAATGTCATTTAGAAGGATCAGCAGCACCTGACTCCGTAAAGGATTTGCATAGCGAGCAAGAGTGGTGAATACCGCAGTTTGTAGAGTTGCCAATGTCGCCTTCAGTCGCGGCCGCACACTGGCTGAAAAGAGTCCCTCGGACGCAGTGTTCGGGGGCGTCCCGAAGGAGTGGTACGTCCGAGTCCACGGATCCTTCGCGACCTTCCGCTCGAAAGTAAACGAGTCTTGCTCTAAAAGGGGATGTTTTTTCTGCTACGGTAGAATGGCAGAAAAAAACGCACATCTCGGTGGCCTTTGGCATTCTATTCCGTGGCTTCATTGAACAATAATATCAAAGCCATGACTTGCCTTGTACTCTTCCCACCCACCCCTTCACCCTCCACCCTCCTCCACCAAAACAACCCGCCCCCGTCCTCTTCTCACTTCTCTCTCGTTCGCATAATAGTGTAATATGTTATTCTTACACAAGCGTGCAGCGGTGATTCAGGTATGCCATGACATGGCGATTTATGCACCATTCATGCAGTCTGCACCAGTTTTACCGAAGCCTCGTCAAGAGAGACTAGGATCGGATCGAAGGTGAAATATATATTTGCATATTGAAGTTGACACCATAGCGATGATGTTCGTGGAGGCGCTCATGGCGGGCGTTGGAGATAATTCGCCAGATTGTATTTCTGTCAGTTTGTGTTGGAGCTTGACTGCCAGGATTCGAAAAGATGGTACTGAAGATGGCAACAACGTCGACATGACTGGCCAGCCTTGTTGCCCCCCCCCTCCCCTCCCCGTCTTCCTCTCCTCTTCCACCCCTGCCATCTGGCAACCTGAATTTTTTGCGCAATGGTTCAGAGGAATCTCTATGAAGCTTTCTGTGGCTTAATCGTGCATAGTAATGTTGCTCTCACTTAATCTGACACTAATCGTGACTATAGTAAGGCCTGAAGTCATGCATTTTAGTGACCGTCCCCCCCCCCTTCAACAAAGCCATTTTCTCAATACTCAGGCTGATGTGTCGTTCCTCTGTTATGCCTTTACTCGTGTGGAGTACCCTGTGTGAAGCCTCTCTTCGTAGAGCAGCCACTCCCGATGCCAGTGGCTCCTGCGCCAGCTGTATTGCCCAAGCGATAAGATACGGGAACACGCGAGCACGAAAACGCGTGAGGTATGCCAGGCTGCTCGCTTGAATTTGTCTCTGAACTAGAAAAGAAGCTGGAAGGGTATTTGTACAGCCTTAAGAATCTGTTACTAATTTCGGCTGATTGTTTGTTTTTGGAGAGCGCGAGAAGACAGGAGACCGCAGGCTATTCCCGCCTTTATTCTCTCCTTCCCGCCCGGTGCCTGCCCCCATCTTGGTCCGCCCGCCCCCTTTGTCACACCGCTCTCCTCACTTTCCCTCTCCCTC
This sequence comes from Penaeus vannamei, assembly GCF_003789085.1. Classification (NCBI taxonomy): domain Eukaryota; kingdom Metazoa; phylum Arthropoda; class Malacostraca; order Decapoda; family Penaeidae; genus Penaeus; species Penaeus vannamei. The sequence continues at coordinate 252,451 of NW_020872468.1, forward strand.
ACTCTCCCTCTTCCTCTCACTCCCTCTCCCTCTCCTCCTCAGTCACTCTCCTCCCTCACTCCCTCTCAGCCCTCTCCCTCTCTCTCCTCTCCCTCCCTCACTCCCTCTGTCACTCTCTCTCCCTCCCTCACTCCTCTCGTCCTCTCCCTCTCCCTCCTCAGTCACTCTCCCCTCTCCCTCCCTCAGTCCTCCCCTCCCTCAGTCACTCTCCTCTCCCCTCCTCTCACTCTCCCTCTCCCTCCCTCCCTCTCACTCTCCTCTCTCCTTACCCCTCCTTCCTCACTCACTCACTCACTCACTCACCTCCCCCCCCCTTCTCTCTCTCTCTCTCTCTCTCTCTTCTCATTCTCTCTCTCTCTCTTCTCTCTCTCTCTCTCTCTCTCTCTCTCTCTCTCTCTCTCTCTCTCTCTCTCTCTCTCTCTCTCTCTCTCTCTCTCTCTCTCTCTCTCTCTCTCTCTCTCTCTCTCCTCCCTCCTCTTTTTCTTCCTCTTCCCTTCTTTACCCATCCACCACCCTACACACACATTTACATACATGCATACATACATACATGCAAAATACATACATACATACACGTTTACATGCATGCATACATACATACACGTACACATACCCACACAGTTTTATTGTAAATATGTAATTATACTACCAGATGCATTTAAATGTGAAGAGGCACTTCGCGTACAAAAAAAGTTTGCGCGCATGAGTATGTGCGCATGTTGCCAGGGGAAGACGGTACAGGAGCCAAGCTGCAAGACTGCTGTCAACGCGAGGAGGCATGGGTGCGGGGGGGGGGGGTATGGCTGGCGTAGTTGAAAAGGAAGGGAGAGGGGAGGGAGGGGAGGGGATGGACACTGACAAAAAAGGTTGGCTTCGGGACAGAGGAAAAGGGGTCATTGGCGAAAAGAGGTGAGGGTGCGGGAGGAGGGGAGGTGGAAAGGCCGAAGGGGAGGGAGGGAGGGAGGGAGGGCCGGAGGGGGGAGAGGAGGGGGTAGGAGGGAGAGGCCGAAAAGGGGAAGGAGGGGGGGAGGGTCGAAGGGGAAGGAGGGAGGGAAGGCTGAAACCCAATCCCCCCAGAACATCTGCGAAAGTCATCACCACACATGTTTGGTTTCAAGGAATGGAGGTCGTGAAGGAATGGATTACATTTTTTGTCACGTCCTCTTTCAGCGGCGTTGGTATCAGTTTGTTGTTTAACGGGGAGGCCTAATTGGGGAAACTTTCGAAGGAAGCGTCTCCGTAGAAGCGATTCCAACTGATGAAAACGGCGCCGAAATTCTCGAGACACGACCGAGGGCGTTGGTCGCGCGGTACATCCAGGGCCGCAAAGGCAGGGATCCTGCGAAGAAAAACTCGCCAGATTTCTTTCACTTCGCGTATACGGTGAAGTCGTTTCTATTATAAAGGTCTTTGTCGTGCACTTGTAACCTCGGATATTTCGAATAAGAAACTGGAAATTGCACATCACAGTGAGGGAAACTTTCATGGCCGACCATTCCACGAGGCGGGTCCCGAGCAGAAGGCGGTGCCAGATGAGGCGTAAACACGCAAATGCATTCAGAAGGAAATTTCTCTGACCGAACGCATTATCCAAATAAAAACTCGGCTTGGCAGAACCACTTGCCCGAGTGAAGACAAGATTTCGAAAGATTACAGTCTTTGAACGCATGTAAGAGTTGTGACAATAGACTTTCTAATTAAACCCGCTTGCGCGCGGAAATGTGTACGTTTATTTGTTTATGTTAAATGAATTCATTTGTGTTTATGCATATTGTATTCACGCATATATCTTTGCATACATATATGCATGCATACTTACATATATACATGCAAACATACATACATGCATATAAGCATACGTGCATACATACAGGCACATCCCCGCATACTGCATAGCATAAGCCGGGATTCACTTTGGAAAGAGTCAAAGTGATTACGTTTCGTGGTCGGGCCGCGAGGACGGCCGGCGCGGCTGGCGGGAGAGGAGAGCGAACGGTGCGTACCGTCAGAGGCGTCCGGAGGGGCGTCCCGAGGCTTAGGTGTGCTTCGCCGGCCAAGGGCTGTCATATTTCTGTCACGTGATGCAAGTAAATTTAGTTCGCCTCTAAGTCAGCGAACAGTAACTGGCACTCCGGCGCCAGACCATCCAGGGGCCAATTAGAGCAATGTGGTCAGCAATTCCACATATTTAACTTAGTTTTTGTATTCGATATAAATCCCTGAAGAGGAGTTAATAGACAGATCTGGCGACGGGCGTTAGCGTCGAGGGGCCACGGGCGGGCGACAAAAGGTCACGGGCAGCGACGCTCGGCCACTGCGTCGGGAAAGCTTAAGTCAAGGTCTATATAAGTAAGGAAAGGAAAAGAAAGGGCTAAATAAGTACTTAAGGAAAAGGAAAGAAAGGCTTATATAAGTACTCAAGGAAAGGGAAAGAAAGGCCTATATAAGTACTTCAGGAAAGCAAAAGAAAGGTCTACATAAGTACTTACATATACATTTCCTTCAGTCGCCGGGGTGGCCGCTTCCCGCAATCCAAAGGAGAAGAGACGCTATTGGACACTCAAAATGTCAAGAGATAATTGTTTGTGTGTGCTTGATAGAATGTTTCAACTTAAATCATTGACGTAAACTTTAAATTTGAAAATGATTTACAAGGACGAGCGATTTTGCTGTACAATCGGCGTGTAAATTGAGCTTAGTTCGATATTCCCCCGAAAAATGTATGTCGGTGAAGTAGGTCACCATGTTTTTATAATGCTTACAGCCATGGACACTGTGCATGCATGTCTCAAGAAACATGCACGATTGTGTGTGAATTTTGAATAATTATGGTTCGCTTATTACGGGGTTTATTATCTACTTTGTTTGTTCCATATTCTCCCATCCCCTCGCAGCTCATAAAAGCCAACAGTCGCTCTCTGTATTAACCGCCATCCTTCTTGGTTTCTCTCCCTCTTCCTGTCCTCCCCACACCCACCTCTGCCTACCCCCCTCCCCTCCCCCTGTGTACCTCCACGCCATACCCCCCTCCCCCTGTATACCTTCACACCCCTCCCCCTCCCCATCCCCTGTATACCCTCCACACCCTACCCCCTCCCCCTCCCCCTGTGTACCTCCGCGCCCTACCTCCCCTCCCCCTCCCCCCCCCTGTGTACCTCCGCGCCCCTACCTCCCTCCCCTCCCCTGTGTACCTCCCGCGCCCTAACCCTGTATACCTCCACGCCCTACCTCCCCCTCCCCCTCCTCCCCCCTACCCCCTCCCCCCCCCTCCCCCTGTATACCTCCACCCCTACTCCCTCCCCCTGTATAACCTCACCTACCTCCCTCCCCGTATACCTCTACCTCCTCCCCCTCCCCCTTCCCTGTATACCACACCCTACCTCCCTCCCCCCCTGTATACCTCCACGCCTACCTCCCTCCCCGGTATACTCCCACGCCCTACCTCCCTCCCCTGTAATACCTCCACGCCCTACCTCCCTCCCCCTCTCCCTGTATACCTCCACGCCCTACCTCCCTCCCCCTCTCCCTGTATACCCACGCCCTACCTCCCTCCCCTCTCCCGTATACCTCCACGCCCTACCTCCCTCCCCCTCTCCCTGTATACCTCCACGCCCTCCATACCTCCACGCCCTCCTCCCTCCCCCTGTACCTCCACGCCCTACCTCCTCCCCCCCTCTCCTGTATACCTCCACGCCCTACCTCCCTCCCCTCTCCCTGTATACCTCCACGCCCTACCTCCCTCCCCCTCTCCCTGTATACCTCCACGCCCTACCTCCCTCCCCCTCTCCCTGTATACCTCCACGCCCTACCTCCCCCCCTCCCCTGTATACCTCCTACCTCCCTCCCCTCTCCCTGTGTACCTCCGCGCCCTACCTCCCTCCCAAGGTCGAAATATGAGCCCGTGTTCAAGGTCTTGTATGTGCGGCCGAGTAACGCTCACACGGCGTGCGATCTATGGGTTTTGTGTAGTTGCTTATGCGCTGAATTGGTGAATGCTGAACTTGGCAATTTCTTCACATAGAAATGTAATCTGATGATTCATTCATCTCTCTTTCCCTCTCTCTCATATATATATATGTGTGTGTGTAATATATTTATTCATTCATTTATTT
>NW_020872470.1:12806-18754 GCF_003789085.1 Penaeus vannamei
CTCCTACCTCTTCCTCCTCCTCCTCCTCCTCCCTCCCCCTTGCCTTCCCCCTCTCCCTCCTTCTCTATCTCCCTCCTCCCTCCTCCTCCCCCCCCCCTTTCCCGCCATCCTCCTCCTCCCCCCTCCCTCCTCCCCCCTGCCCGCCATTCCCTCCTTCCCTTCCCCCTTCCTCAGCCTCCTCCCTCCCTCCTTCTCCCCATCTCCCTCTTCCTCTATCCCTCCTCCTCCTCCCTCCCCCTTGCCCGCCATCCTCCCTCCTCCTCTTCCTCTTCCCTCCTCCTCCCTCCCCCTCCTCCCTCCCCCTCCCTCCCCGCCATCCTCCCACACTCTACGTCGTCTCCTTGACCGCGTGGCTTTTCATCCCATCTCGTGTATTTGTGTTAAAAAAACGGTGAAAATAATAAAAATAATTCGGTGAAAATAATTCGGTGAAAATAATTCGCTTATAAGATCTCTGTTTCGTTCCGTCTTGACGTGTTTCGTTATAATTGTTGTCTTGATTATTTATCTTGAGATCTTACCTTTAAGAAATATAGAAATAGAAATGAAAAGAAATGGGAAGGATGAAAAGGTTCTTTCGATCTCTCTGTGTATGCCTGTCTGTCTGTCTGTTTATCTTTGTCACCCTGGTTCTCTCTCTCTCTCTCTCTCTCTCTCTCTCTCCTCTCCCCCTCTGCTCTCGGCCTGAGGCGCAGGGCAAGAAAAGGATAAAAATAGGAAGCGAAGGAACCTGACGCCACCCCTCCTTCGATCCTTCTATCCTGAGTTGCCATGTAGCAGAATCCTAGCCTGATGATGACGCGATGAGGAGAAATGGCATCCTTTGTTTTGAAAAAAAAGGAAAGAAAAAAAGAGGAAAATGAACTGGCAAAAAGAGAGAGAGAGAGGGAAGAAAGAAAGAAAGAAAAAATTAACCTACGTATTTTTTTTCCCGCCAAAAAAAGCTCAGCGGAGGGATCCATAGCTTATCCTCTTTCTCAAATATTTTACTTCTTCATCTTTTCTTATCTTATTTTATTTATCTATATTCTTTATTCTAACCAGTCGCGCGCTTTTGTTATGTTTGTAATAATTCACTATTTTTCTTTTATCCTCATGCTCCCTCCTCAGGTAGAACAGAGCAAGAGAAACACGACACCAGCATATTTGGCATAAAAAGTGACATCAGAAGAGCGGGAAGCGCACGCCTCGCCGCTCGGCATCCTTAACAAATACATAACAAATACATGAGGACACACAAACATGGCGCCGGTAAAACGAATATAATATATAACATAATAATGCAGCACACGCTCAACACATTCTTTTTTTAAAATTCTCAGTAAACATAAATATCACTTTACTCCTCCTTGCCTCTTATCCCAATCTTTATCACAGTATTTCTTCCCCCTTTTTACTTTATTCATCCTCATCATCTCACTCGCTAAAAAAAGCAAAAACAATAATAAACAGATAAATAAATAAAAAAAGAAGTAAGCTCGTATTTCTTTTTTTCTTTTTTTCTTGAACTTGTGCCCCGTCGCTTCGTAAATGTCTTTCACACTTTACACTGCATAATTTAACTGTACTTTCAGCATGTGCCACTCACTTTTTTTGGGTTTATGGGACCTGGAGTATTTACAGGCCGGTTAAACTTGATGGGAAAAAGGAGGAGTTTGATGAGGAGGAGAGGAGAGGAGGAGGAGGAGGAGGAGAGGAGGAGGAGGAGGAGGAGGAGGAGGAGGAGAGGAGGAAGGAGGAGGACAGATTAAAAGGAGGACGAGGAAGGAGGAGAAGAAGAAAGGAGGAGAGAAGGAGTGAAAAGTAAAAAAAAAAAGGAGGAAGAGGAAGAGGAAGAGAAGGAGGGAGGAAGTAAAAAAATGATGATGAGATGAGAGGAGGAGGAGGCGGGAGTAAAAAAAGGAAGGAAGCTAGTTGAAAGAGAAAGGATGGAAAAAGAGAGAGCAAAAAGTGAAAGAAAAAAAATAAGAAGAAGGATAAGAAAAGTAGCAAGGAGAAGGGAAGTGGGAAGAGAAAGAGGAGAAGAAGCAGAAGAAAGAGGAGGAGGAGGAGGAGGTGGATGGAGAGGAAGGGGAAGAAGAAGAAAAGAAGAAAGAAAGGAAGTGATGGAAATAGTGATTAAGAGACGGAAGGAGACCTGGAAGAGGAAAGGAAGGAGGGAAGAGGAGGGAGAAGTAAGAAAAAAACAAAAACAAAACAAAACAAAGGAGAACGAAACAAAAAGAAAGAAACAAAGAAATAAAATACGTTCTCATGAATTATGAATGGTAGAAAAAGACTATCTGTATGTCTCCTTGTCGCCCTCCCTCCCTTCTGTCAACCCCACATCATTCTTCCCTCCTTACCGTCCTCCTCCCTCTTTCCTTCCCTCCTCCTTCCTCCCCTCCTCGCCCTCTTCCCTCCCCTTCCTTCCGTCCCTTCTTCCCTCCTCCTCTCCCTCCTTCCTTTCCTTCCTCCTTCCTCCTTCTCCCTCCTTCCTCTTTCCTTCCCTCCCCTCCCCTCCTTCCTTCCCCTTCCCTCCCTCCCTCCTTCCCTCCTACCTTCCCATTTCCCTCCTTCCTTCCCTCCCTCCCTCTCTCCTTCCCCCCCCTCCTTCCCCTTCCTCCTCCCTCCCTTCTTTCCCTTCCCTCCCTCCTTTCCTTCCTTCCCATTCCCTCCTCCCTCCTTCCCTCCTACCTTCCCATATCCCTCCCCTCTCCTCCTTCCATTCCCTCCTCCTTCCCTCCCTCCCTCTTTCCCTCCCTCCTCCTTCCTTCCCCATTCCTCCACCTTCCCATTCCCTCTTCCTCCCATCCCTCCCTCTCTCCATTCCTTCCTCCCTCCTCCCTCCTTCCCTCCACCTTCCTCCCTCTTACCTTCCCATTCCTTCCCTCCCCTTCCTCTCCCTCCCTCCTTCCCTCCACACCGAAGACAGAGGAGACCCACGGTGAGTCTCAGAAGACCGCCCTGAGGAATCCCGAATCTTCCTCCGAGACATTTATGAAGGGGACGTGAAGGGAATCGACGACGAGGGGAGGCTTCGTCTGGGACTCCGGGGGACTTGTCTTTTGTTCTGTTTTTTTTCTTTTTTTCTGTTTTTTTTCTGTTTTTTTCTGTTTTTTTTTCTGTTTTGTTTAACTTTGTTTTCTCTTTTTTTTTTATATTTCTTTCTGTTTTTTCTTGTTTTCTTTTTTTTTCTTTTCTGTTTTTTTCTTTTTTGTTTTAATTTGTTTCCTTTTGTTTCTTTTTTGTTGTTCTTTTCTTTATTTCTTCGTTTTTTTCCTTCTTGAGATTGGAGAGGAAGGGCGAGGAAGAGTCGAAGAAGAGGAATAGAGAAGAAGCAGAAATGAGAAGAGGAAAAAAGTGGATAGACGAAGAGATTAAAAAAAGAAGAAGAAGAGAGGAAGAGAAAAACAGAGAAGAGACAGAAAGAGAAGTGAAGGAGGAAGGAAGGAATCCACGAACCACCTCCTAATCAAGAAAAGGAAAAGAATAAGAGAAGAATAAAGGAGGAGGAGAAAAAGAAGAAGAAGGAGAAGAAGAAGAAGAAAGAAGAAGAAGAAAAAGAAGAAGAAGAAGAAGAACAAGAAGAAGAAGAAGAGCAACGACAACAAAAAGAAGAAGGAGAAGAAGAAGAAGGAAAAGAATAATAATAATAAGAAGAGCAACAACAACGACAACAAAAAGAAGAAGAAGAAGAAGAAGAACAAGAACAAGAACAAAACAACAGCAAACAGAAAAAGAAAGGAAGAAGACAACAAAAAGAAGAAGGAGGAAAAGACAACAAAACAAGAAAGAAGAGAAGAAGAAGAGGAGGAGAGATGAGAAGCTGGAACAAGCAGGAGGGAGTGACTCAGCCGCCCACACTTGCCATGCATCGCCCGATTCAATAAGCTTGCAATAAACTATGATATATTCTGTCCTCGATTGCCGACGACCGGAGTGGAATTCAATTTTGCAGACGCGGAGTAGTTTGCGGGACGACGTGTGTGTGCTCGCGTGGAGAGCATTCATCAAAATGGCGCTCCACGAGGAGAGGGAGAGGAGGGAGAGTGGTGGAGGGGGAGAGGGTGGAGGAAGGCGGGGGAGGAGGAGGAAGGGCATGAGGTGAGGGTGAGGGAAGGGGGTGAAGGGACGGGGGTGGGAAGAGTGGGAAGTGGGTGGAAGGGAGGTGGGAGAAGGGAAAGGGGGTGAGGAGGTGGGAGAGGGGTGGAGGGAGAGGTGGGAGGGAGAAGGGGGTGAAAGGGGTGGGGTGGGGAGAGGGAAAGGAGGAGAAGGGAGGAGGGAGGAGAGAGAGGGAGAGGGGAGAGGGGAAAGGGGTGGGATATAGAAAAGGGAAGGGGAGTGGGAAGGGAGAGGGAACCGAACGAGGAAGGAGTGGGGATAGGCAGAGAAGAGAGAGAGAAGAGAGAGAGAGGAGAGATGAGAGAGAGAGAGAGAGAGAAGAGAGAGAGAGAGAGAGAGAGAGAGAGAGACGAGACCGAGAGAGAGAGAGAAACAGAAGAGAGAGAGCAGACATGAGAGACAGACATCAGACAAACAGACAGACAGAGAAGACCAGAGTTCGAGAACGAGAGAAGAGAACGAAAGCAGGACAACATTACATACAAATTATATTTTGTCACTCAACCGGAGCGTCTTACGGTATACGGGTTAAAAGAAGAGCGGTAATGGAATACAGATGCTCGTCTCCTCCCTTCCTGTCCTCCTCCCCTCCCCACCTGTCCTACTCCCCTCCCCACCTGTCCTCCCTCTCCCTCCCTTCCCTGTCTTCCCTCTCCTCCCCACCCCTGTTCTCCTTCTCCCCTCCCTTCCCGTCCTCCCTCTCCCACCCCCTGTCCTCCCTCTCCCTACCACAATGTCCCCTTCTCCCTTCCTCTCCTCTCCTTTCCTTCCCTGTCCTCTCTGTCTTCCCTCTCCCTCTCTTCCCTGTCTTCCCTCTCCTCCCTCCCCTCCCCACCTGTCCCTCCTCTTCCCCTCCCCTCCCTCTCCACCCTCTCCCCTTCCCTTCCCCCCGTCCTCCCTCTCCCCCTTCCCTGTCCTTCCTTTCCTCCCTCCCTCCGTCTCTGTTTCCCCCTTCCCCCCTCCCCCCCCCTCCCCCCCTTTCCCTGCCTCCTTCTCCCTTCCCCCTCTCCATAAGAGGGAAAGAGGAGAGTGGAGGAAGAGGAGAAAGGGAGGGAGTGAGGACCTGAGGGTAACAGGAGAGGGTGAGAAGGAAGGAGGGAAGAGGGAGAAGGGTGAAGAAGGGGAGTAGGGGAAAAAGGTGGAGAAAGGAAAAGGAGAAAGCAGATGAAGAGGAGGGGGGCGGGAAGGAGAGAGGAGAGGAGGAGAGAAGTAGACGATAGGGAAATGAAGCGAGAGGAGAAGGGTGGAGGAAGAGGGAAATGGAGGAGGGAGGGCCAGGGTGAGGAAGGGAGGGGGTGAGGGTGAGGTTGGGCAAGGGTGAGGACAGGCAGGGGGTGAGGGTGAGGAAGGGAGGGCGATCAGGGGAAGGGAAGAAGGGGGGCAGGGTGGAGGGTTAATTAGTGCTCAATTCCCGTGATTAAAGATTTATTTACATATAAATTTCGTTCATCTATCGAGGTACTCCTTTGTTTTTCTTTGGTCCGTTTAAGTGTCATTGTCCCTCCGCGACTTTATCCCCGAGATCTACGATAAATTCCATCGATTATATAAAAAAGACACGCAAGAGAATGGAAAAAAATGTATATATGTATTCTCCCTTTTTGTCAGAAAGTATCGTTCATTCTCACTTCTCCGTTCACGTGAGGGCTGCCGATCAACTAAAGCTTTGGGAGCATTGAAACTTCTTTTGTGTGGAGGAGGAGTGAGGAGGAGAGGGAGGAGGACGAGGAGGAGTTGGAGGACGAGGAGAGTTGGAGGAGGAAGGAGGAGGAGGGCAGGAAGGCAGGAGGAGAGGAGGAGGGAGAAGGAGGAAGGGAAAGGAGGAGGAGGAAGAGGAGGAGGGA
>NW_020872470.1:25454-32954 GCF_003789085.1 Penaeus vannamei
TCCAGTCCTCTCAACCCCCCTTCCCCCTTTCAACCCCCCCACCCGTCCTCTCACCCCTCAGTTCTCCCCCACCCCAGTCATCTCACCCCCCCCTCCGCCCCCACGCCAACCCGGGAACGATGACGCAAAAGCGAGGTAAGCTGATCTCTCGGACACGCGGCGGAGGAGTTTCTGGTCTGGCGGTTCTTTGCAGTTGCTGAGAAGTTTGCAAAGTTTTGGCGCCTTGGCAAGATTGGGGGGCGAGAGGGAGAGGGGGGGGGGAGAGGGGAGAGGGGGTGGGGGATAGAGGGGGAAAGGGAGGGGGGAAGGGAGGAGAGGGAAGGGGGGTAGAGGGAAAGGGAGGGGAAGGGGGAAAGGGGAAAGGGAGGAGGGGGAAAGGGGGGGATAGGGGGAAGGGGGAAAGGGAAGAGGGGGAAGGGGGTGGGGGAAGGGAAAGGAGGAGGGGGAAAGGGGGATGGGGAAGGGAGGGGGGAAAGGGAGGGGGGAAGGGGAAGGGAGGGGGAAGGGTAGGGAGGGTGTGGGGGAAGCAGGAGGGGAGGGTATGACTACTTTTCTAGGTATGTAGTCTGTCTGTCTCTGTCTTTCTTCTTTCTTTCTTTCTCTCTCTCTCTCCTCTCCCCTCACTCCCTTCACTTTCTCCATCTACTTCCTTTTTTTACTGCTTTATCCCTCTATCTCCCGTTCCAATGTTATCCACCAGCATCCAAACCATCCAATTTACCTCATGGCAATTTTTACCTATTCTTTTCCGGGACACGAACTATTACTCAAATCATGAATCACTATTTCCGGCTGATGTTGTAGTTCCGTCTTGGCCCAGAATTGCAAGGGGCGCCAAGAGTGAATGGTTAAACACTTGTTGGTTAACGTGGTGCAAGGCAGCATTGTTCAGGATAAAGGTGTGTGTGTGCGTGTGTGTGTGTTGTGTGATTGTGTGTGTTGTGTGTGTGTGTGTTGTGTGTGTGTGTGTGTGTGTGTGTGTGTGTGTGCGTGTGTTGTGTGTGTGTGTGTGTGTGTGTGTGTGTGTGTGTGTGTGTGTGTGTGTGTGTGTGTGTGTGTGTGTGTGTGCGTGTGTGTATGAGTGTGAATGTGTGTGTATCCTTCTGCCTCTTTTCCTTTTGTAAAACCGTGCTGAATGTTGTGTCTACAGGTCAGGTGTGTTTGTGGTAAACTTTGTCGTCCATTGCAGAGTTGCAGCCGCAGGCACGGCAATCCAGCAATAACATTTCCGTTCCCCAAATGGCTGTACATCAACTAACCCGCCACGCGTGTGTGCTATAACAAACATCAAAAAATTCTCTTTGCCAATTCGCTCTTTTTTCGACGGGGAACCAAAGGTAGAAACAAACACGAACCAAAAAAAAAAAAAAAAAAAATTATCCTTCCTCGCCACGTGTTCTCCAACTCTGAAGAACCTCCGAATGAACATCAAAGAAAAGAGCTTAAAAAAAAGCCAAGACAAGAAAAAAGATATTTCCATCCCCGAAGTCTGCCGAATCGAACGATGAAATATATACAAACATATTAAAGAAGCGTGGAACCACACTAATGACAATTTCACTGCCCTGACACAGCAGTGAACTTGCCTGACCTCGCTCGCAGCCACCCCCTGAAACCATGACAGAGAACGTGACTCCTCATAACGCCCTCAAACGACCGTCGACGAGGATGTGGTCGAGTCCCGCCTGATGGAGAATTGATGGTCGTTATCGCATTAAGGATAAGGAATATCTCGAGGCGTCTTTAAGGAAATGGGCGGTTTTGAGTCGTCCTTAAGGAAATGGGCGGTTTTGAGGCGTCCTTAAAGAAATGGGCGGTTTTGACTCGTCTTTAAGGAAATGGGCGTTTTTGAGGCGTCTTTAAGGAAAAGGGCGTTTTTGAGTCGTCTTTAAGGAAAAGGGCGTTTTTTGAGGCGTCCTTAAGGAAATGGGCGCGTTCGTACTCGAGACAAAAGGTACTGACCCTTTCTAGGAAATGCATAAAAGAGGCAGTAATTTGTATGTAGTTAGCAGGGTACTTCTGGGGGGTCGGTTAGGGACGGTAAGGTACACTGTTGGTACACTGCTGGTACACAGTTGATATAATGTGGGTATACTGTTGGTACACTCTTGGTACAATACTGGTACACTACTGAAAGGCGTGATTTTGGGTGTGTGTGTTTTCTAGACTGTAAACATGGAAGAGATTGAAATTAGAGGAAATTTGCATTGAAGGATAACCATATTCTATATTCGTAAGAGTTAGATAATCGACAAAGGAAATGCACTCCTATAAGGGACAACTGTCGAATAACGAATGCAAATACGTCAACAAGAATCGAATGGTAAAAGCTTCCCCTATGACTCAAATTCGTTGTATATATTAACATAAGTATGCCTCTCCCCTTCCCTTCTCACACCCTTCTCTCCCTCTCCCGCCCTCTCAGCATCCCTCACTCCGTCTCCCGCTCCCTCGACATCCCGGTATCTCACTATCCTTCCTTAAACATTCCCTTCTCTCCCACTCTCCTTCCCTCACAGCATCCCTCTCTCCCTCCTTCCTTCACTCCTCTCTCCACTCTCCAGCATCCCTCTCTCCTCACAACATCCCTCTCTTCACAGCATCTCTCCTCTCACAACTCCCTCTCTCCCTCACAGCATCACTCTCCTCTCCCAGCATCCCTCTCTTCCTCTCCCGCCTCCCAGCGTCCCTCCCTCCCTCCCCCACGGGACACAGAGCCCCCACGTGCAACAAGGTGTGCTTCTCTTACCCTGGAGTCACTCCGAAGTCAGCGAGGAGTCGTTTCTACTGTGAGCTGGCTGGAGCCCAAGGTCAGGCCACAGGGGAGGGGGGTGCAGGGGGGGGGTCGGTGTTCGTGGTCGTCGTCGTCTTCTTCTTTTCTTGTTTTTTTTAGATTCACGTGTTGTGTGTCTCTCTTTTTCTCGCTCTTTCTCTCTTCTCTCTCTCTCTCTCTCTCTTTCTTTCTGAATTATTTATATCTCGAAGCGCTTGATATAAAAGATCGAAAAGAAAGAGGAGAGGGGCCTTCCGCGACGAATCACAATTGCTCTGATCTCAAAGAATATCAAAACAATACAGAATCCGAAATATTAACCAAATCGTATGATAATCACTGCACTCGACTGCTCGGCTTCTGTTTCGCTCACTCACTTTAGATCGAATCGTTAAATGAAACAAATCCGAACGATCGCAGAGTTCTGTTCGATTCGTTCGGTCGCAGACGAAGGCGCCGACGGGAGGGAGCGGTGGCGGTCCGTCCAGCGTCCGGTCACTCACTGAAGTGCGGCGGCGGACGACAGGGAACCCGACGTCCGGCGCGGCCAACTGGAGATCAGGAAATGCAAGAGTCTCCCCGCTATACCTCCCTGGGCGTGGATCTGTGTGTGTGTGTGTCTGGCTGTGTCCGTGCGTGCGTACGGACGTGTGTTCGGGGGAGTGTGTGTGTGTGAGTGAGTGTGAGTTCGTTTGTATGTGCGTGTGTGTATGACGACGATGGTTGCCCTCCCTCCCCTGCCTCCGCCCCCTCCCTCTGCTGCAGCCTTGACAGCAGAAGCAGACAGGTAGCGAGAGACGTGAGGGTCACTCCTCCTGCGTTTGGTACAGTGATTTTCGTCCTTGTGAGCGCCGGAGGCCTGGGGGGCACTCGGGGCAGCACGTGGTCCGAGGAGGCCCTCCGACGAGCCACGTGGAGCGAGAGGAAAGGAACGGCGAGGAAGGATCTCCCGCGGACGGCGCGAAGTGGCGATCTAGCAACCGCGCCGAACTGTGCGCGACGTAAGAAACGCGCCAATGGTACCACTTTGCGAATTTCCTCGCGCGGCGTTCGCTCTTCCTCCTCCTCCTTCGGCGTGAGCTTCTGTGTCCTGTCGCGCCTTGCAGGACGAACTGAAGCAGCCACGTCGCCCTCCTGCAGCACAAAAGGTCCGGCACAGCGAATCCGCACGGCGCAGGCACGCGGCAGGTGGTAAGTTTCTCTCGCGGTGACTGGCAGGTGAGGGCGGGGGCGGAGCACGTGCCCATGACGTCACCGGTTACATTCACAGGGACTCGGCGGACAAGAACGAGAACAAGTGGCGTCACATTGAGCCACGATCAGCGCTGACCTCCCTTCGGATCCGATCGCTTCGGAGGCGGATGTCTAGGGGGCCGGGAGGGGGGGGGCGGGGGCAGCGAAGGGAGTTCCCGAAGTAGGAATGAAATGGCGAATCATTGCAGCTTCCACGAACGCCACCGATGACGCCACGTTTCGTCAGCTCCTTCTCCTCCTCCTCCTTCTCCTTCTGAGGATCGGGGATAACGGAACTCCTTGAGAAATTCCTGAGATGATGTCACAGGCCGTTGAGATCGCAGGAGGCGCTCGGGAGTCAAAGCCTTTCCGGCGAGGACTCCTTCGGGGCACACATGGCGGAGGGAGACGTGCCCGCTTCGGACGGACTGCTCCTCTTCCCTTCCCTCCTCCTTTTGCTTCCTTTTCCCCTCTCTCCCTTCTGCTTTCCTTTCCTTCCTCCTCTTTCTGCTTCCTCCCTTCCTTCCCCCCTCTCTCTTCTGCTTCCTTCTCCTCCTCCTCTTCTGCTTCCTCCTCCCTTCTCTCCTTCCCTTCTCTTCTTCTGCTTCTCCTCTCTCTTCTGCTCTCCTCTTTGCTTCTTCCCTCCTCCTCTTCTGCTTTCTTCCCTCTCTTCTTCTCCTCCTCTCTCTTTCTGCTTCCTTCCTCCTCTTCTTCTGCTTCCTTCCCTCCTCCTCTTTCTGCTTCCCTCTCCCCTCTTCTTCCTTCCTTCCTTCCCCTCCTCCTCTTCTGCTTCCTTCTCCTCCTCTGCTTCCTTCTCCTCTTCTGCTTCTTCTCCTCTTCTTCTGCTTCCTTCACTTCTTCTCCCCCTCTCTGCTTCCTTCCCCTCCTCTTCCCAGCTTCCTTCCCTCTCTTCTTCTGCTTCCTTCTCTCTCTCTTCTGCCTCCTCATTCCTCGCTCTCTCCTTCCTTCTCCTTCTCTTCCTTTCTCTTCTTTCTGCTTCCTTCCCTCCTTCTGCTTCCTTCTTCATTCTCCATTTTCTTTACCTCTTTCCTCATCTCTCCTTCTCCTCCTCCTCTCCCTCCTAGTCTCTCCTCCTCCTTGTCCTCTTCCTCACTCCTTCCCTTTCCACTCTTCCTCTCCTAGTTTCTTCCTTTGCTCTCCCTCCCTCTTCTCCTCCATCCCCCACCTCTTTTCTCCTCCCATGTGTGTGTGGTAGAGAAATATGTATATAAGAAAATGAGAGAAAAAGGAGAGAGAGAAAGGAGAGAGAAAGAGAGAGAGAAGAGAGAGAGAGAGAGAGAGAGAGAGAGAGAGAGAGAGAGAGAGAGAGAGAGAGAGAGAGAGAGAGAAGAGAAGAGAGAGAGAAGAGAAGAGAGAGAAGAGAGAGAAGAGATAGAGAAAGAGAGAGAGAGAGAGAAGAGAGAGAGAGAGAGAGAGAGAGAGAGAGAGAGAGAGAGAGAGAGAGAAGAGAAGAGAGAAAGAGAAAGGAGAAGAGAAAGAGAAGAGAGATATAGAGAAAAAAGAGGTAGAAAAAAGAGGAAAAGGATGAAGAAGGGTTGAAAAGGAACGGGAATCACCGACCAGACCAGAGAGGGACGGAGGAATAAAAAGAGAAGAGGGAGGGTGAAGGGAAGAAGGGATAAAGGGGAGGAGGAGGGGGAAAAGAGTAAAGGGGGAGGGGAGGGTGAGAAGGAGTGAAGGGGAGGGGGGGGGGGAAGAGGAGAAGAGACGAAGGGGAGGAGGGAGGGGGAGAAGAGACGAAGGGGAGGGGGGAGGTGAGAAAGGATAAAGGGAGGAGGGAGAGGTGATAAGGAGAGGAGGGGAGAAGGGATGAAGGGAGGGGAGGAGAAGGGGAGAGGGGGGAAGGGGAGAAGGGAGAGGAAAGGAACGGAAATGGGCAGGTAAGGGCATGAGACTGGAATTGTCATCGGGCAGTTGCAGCTGACGGAAGGTAGGGAGAAGGAAGGGGGTGCAGTAGAGAGAGAAGAGAGAGAGAGAGAGAGAGAGAGAAGAGAGAGAGAGAGAGAGAGAGAGAGAGAGAGAGAGAGAGAGGAGAGAGAGAGAGAGAGAGACGAGAGAGAGAGGGGGGGGGGAGGATAGATAGAGATGATAGCGAGAGAGAGAGAGAAGAGAGAGAGAGAGAGAGAGAGAGAGAGAGAGAGGAGAGAGAGAGAGAGAGAGAGAGAGAGAGAGAGAGAGAGGAGAAGAGAGGGTTGGGGGAGATACGTGGATAGATAGATAGATAGATGGATAGAGAGAGAGAGGTGGGGGAGAGGGAGAGAGAGAGATAGCGATGGATAGATTTGATAGATAGATAATAGATAGACAGATAGATAGATAGAGAGAGAGATAAATAGATAGAAAGAAAGAGATTAATAGATAGATAGCTAGATAGACAGAGGGAGAGAGATATTGAAAAAGAGACACAGAAAGACGAAGAAGGCCCGCAAAGGTGAAATGAGAGAAGAGGGATAAAGTTGGGAATAAAAGATGGAAAGGCAGGTAGCTGAAGAGGGAGGAGAAAATGGTCGAAAGCAACTGGAGGAAATTAGATGGAAAGGTTGCGCAGAGAGTACGAGAGAAAACACTTTCTCCGGTCTCTCACTTTCTCTCTCCGGCTCTCTTCTCTCTCTCTCTCTTTTCCTCCTTTCTCTCTCACTCCTCTCTCCCCGTCTCTCTCTCTCTCTCTCTTCTTTTCTCTTCTCTTTTCTTCTTTCTTTCTTTCTTTCTCTTCTCTCTCTCTCTCTCTCTCGCTCTCTCTCTTCTCTCTCTTTCTTTTTCTCTTTCTCTTTCTTTCCTTTCTTTCTTTCTTCTTCTTTCTTCTCTCTCTTTCTCTCTCTTCTCTCTTCTCTCTCTCTTTTCTCTCTCTCTCTCTCTCTCTCTCTCTCTATCGGTGTCTGTCTGTGCGTTTGTCTGTCCGTCTCTGTCTTTGTCCCTCTCTTCTTTGTTTTGCTTCATTCTCTAATTTTTTTCTCAATTTTTTCATCTTCTCCCTCTATCTCCCTCTTCACAAGACCCTCACTTTCACTTTCATTTTTTTCCTTCCTCCATTCCCCTTCCTCTCTTCTCTCTTCCTCCTTTCTCCATCCCAAAACCCGCTTGTGCAACGCTCTTTTGCCAGCCTTCCCTTTTCCAACACTTACAACACCATTTCCAACATATTCCCCACCTCCGCCACCTCCTCGCTCTGAGAAAGTGGCTTGCCTTGAAAACAGCGACTGCCGGGTGTGGGGGTGGGGGTGGTGGTGGTAGAGGCGGGGTGGTGGTAGGGGTGGGGGTGGTAGGGGGGGGGGGGTGGGGTAGGGGGTGGGGATAGGGGCGGAGGGGAAGGTGAGTGAGGGAGAGGGGAGAGAATGGGAGGATGGGGGAGAGGGGAGGTGTGAGGGGGAAAGGGGGAAGGGAGGGTCTCGTGAGTTGAGAAGGGAGAGGAGGAGGAGGAGGAGGAGGAGAGAGGAGAGGGGGGGGGAAGAAGGAGGGTGGAGGAGAGGGAAGAA
>NW_020872470.1:37954-42954 GCF_003789085.1 Penaeus vannamei
TTCTCTTCTAAAATACATATTAAATCATCAAAAGCACTTACGAGTACATGAGAAATGAGATCATATATATACATAAATATATATATATATATAAACTGAGAGCAGTTAGCCGACGAGCCGGGTAATGTGACACTGCAGTTGGGCCTAAAATCCCTGAATCCTTCTTGGGATGATCCTGTTCATTCTCCGAAGACAATCAATTCACTGATGATGAAAAATTACATTTAACTAAAATATGCAATTGTGGATACATATCTTCAGTGACAATTAATATTCATCTGCTAATCCCTTTATCAATAATACTTGCTATATATGGTAAAAGAGCTAAACAGGAGAATAAACATTCAAAATAACTACCATTATAATGTTTTCTTTCCACTCAGAACAAGTATTCTATAATGATATAAATGTCTAAGATGTTTTCGAACGTTTTTGAACCAACCTCTTTCGTTTCAAGAACTCCATAACGTCAAGAACTCACTATATAATGAATTGTGACGTCACCATCAATGACGTCACAAACCTCCTTTGCGTTGGCTTCGTAATGCGAAGAAACCGTTCGCTTAATGCCCTCCCAGCTGCAGACGATTGCATACAAATCTCTTTCTCTGGCCAAACTGCAGCGATAAACCTACTAAAATGTCTATCCAAAGTAACTATAACAGCTCTGTCCTAATCAAAATATCATCAACAAACAACAATAGCATTTTGATCACAGGTATTCTATACACAGCAATATATACAGAATATATGTACAAAATGTTTACATATATATACAATAAATACATAATCAATGTCAAAATGCAATAAGTCACAACATTTCATCACTATAGCCTAACAGCAACTTTACTGGAGATTCTTAAAACATTAATAACAAGAGTGTATTAATGTGTAACCCCCAGAACAGAGAGGCTGCAGCGGAGCTCCCCAATGAGGCAGAGATACAGAGGCCCTTTGAATTGCAGTTCACCGACTCCTGGTGCAGACTTCCGCCAATGACGCTCCCCTTCCCCCGGGCTGACTGCATCGTCCCGGCCCCTGCGTCCCTCCAGCGGCGTCGGTGCAGGCGGCGGCTGCGCTGTCCTTGACACTCCCCTACGCGACCCACGTCCTGGGCGGGAAACTATGCGTCCGTGGGCGGCAGGTGAGGAGTGCGTGTGTGAGGGAAGAGAGGGCGACAAGGCGAAGGGAACACACTGCAGTGGCATGGAGATCGAAGACCGAGTGACGGCAGGTGCACATTACGACGACGCGCGGTCGGTCCATGAGAAACGCGTTACGACAGAATGGTGAGACGACGTCTGACGCGGGGTTCGTGACGTCATAAGTACGTTCTGGCTGCATGGATCTACAGCATCCTGCGCCCAGGGCCCCGGGGTCCTTGGGGCGGGCGTGGCACACCTGCAGCGACAGAGGAGAGATGGAGAAGAACCCAACGAGCCAACGTCAAGAAAGTAAGTAAAATGTCGCCGCCTCGGAGGCTGCGGCTGCGGGCGGGATGTTCACGTTGAGATGAGGCGCGGCGCGGGCGGCGGGGACGTTCGGGCGGGGCTCACGCGACTCGCCGCTGCCCCGCCGCCGCCTACGCCGATGGACGAGGTGCTACTGCTCCCAGTGCTGCTGCTGCTGCTGCTGCTGCTGGCCGTCGAGTCTCGCCGCTCCGCCTGCAGCTTCACCCACGTCTCCCCCAAGGCCTTGGCGAAGTGGTCGTCAACTGCAAGAGAAAAGGGAAATTAGCTCCGTCGCTCGACAGCAAGGATAAGCCGCCTGTCTGACGAGCTCGCAGAGGCTCCCGTGGCAGAGCGAGAGGACCCGGGCCAGCCGGAGGATGCCCAGAGCGTTGCCTCGGGGCGCCCCCCCCCTCGGGACGGCAGGATCACCACGGCTCACCATCTTCCTGCGCGCCCCTTGGCCTTGGCTGGGTCACTGATTAAATGTAAAATGTTGCAAGCTCTCCCATGCTACAAAAGTCACTAATTTCCCGTCCTTTCGTAATCTCGCGCTTCGGGTTTCCTATGAAATGAAAATAAAACCTCACATTAAAAATAAAAGCAATAATACACCTAACATTCGCTTTCCTAAATGTGGACACGCACAACATATGACGAATGTTACCACTAATGCATATCTCATTTACCTATTCATCATACAAACCTTGAATTTCGGTCGATTTTCAGCTCTACATTACCATGTGTAAACATCATCTTAAAAAGTTTACATGTGCAAGTAGATGGCGTGACTATCGCCACCTTGAAAATTTCCCTCAGCGTTTCTTCCAGCGGTGGCATGGCACCCCCCCCCCCTCTTTCACGTCTTAATCAATTTTATATTTACGGAGATCTATGTCCGACTTTTTCTTGTACTGCTCTTCCTTCCGTTCCCAAGACATGGAAAGCAGTAATGAGTACTTTGACTTGGTTACTTCTTGGTAGTAACCTGCCGAGCCTGGACCAGCCCTCCCTACCCCGACGCACTGTGATATCGTACACAATATAAAATATATAGGCGTGATCTATACGTGTCGATGGCTAGGATCTTTAGCCATGTAGGTATCAACGTTTCTTTATCCGAAGCTAAAAATGACAATAAAGCGCTGCCTATCCAAGCACTGTTTCTACACAGCACGATATATTGCGCAATGTTCCAACCAACCCTCTGAGAACTGAAGGAAGACTAGCCAGCACACATCACCCCAAGAAAAGGCAATTTCTCCCTAACCAAACAAAAGATGCCCTTAGACCAAGACAGGGTCTGGGGGCTGGGCTGAGTACCCTTACTTTGGGGAGGCTACATCTCGGCCTCGACGATTGTGACCCTTACCCTCTCCCTCCTCCCCCGAGCGAGGTAGTACAAGTAAGGCCAGCACTCCCTTGCTCAATGCACTGCATCTCCCGAATGCAAGGTTGGAGGAAGACACGTGCCTCTCCCTGAAGATGTCGTGCTCCGAGGGGAGAGGAAGGGCTGTGAGGGGAACGCCTCTGTCAGCCCGGTCCCGATTCCACCCACACCGCTGGATCTGGGACTGCAGTGACGACTTCACCCGCTGTTCGCGGAAGAATGAGCGCAGCGGTTGTCACCGGTGGGCAGGTGACACGACCGGAGGTTCGTTCTGAGATCGAAGTGAAAGGAAAGGTCTTTCGTCCAATCACACATCATCTTGGTCACTCGAACGAAGTGCCTTCGACACAGCGTGAGGCTGTTCTCTCTTTTCTCTCCACTCCCCTTCTCTTCCTGTGTGTGTGTGTAAAATAAGAAGGAAGCATTCGCGGCCTGCCTTTCCGAGTTGGTCCTCTCTCGCCGCATGTCCTTCCCGCCTTCCTCGCCTGCTGCCCAGCCTAGGAATCCAGCGTCCGCAGCGCAGCTGGTCCTCGGTTTACCTGCCCATTTGTTTCGAACAGGTGGCATCGAGAGGGAATTTTTAATTAAGCGTATCTAATTTTCCCACGAATAGGAAAAAATCCAGCTGCACCTCACTTGAATGTCGCCAAAATATGACATGGAATATCAGTGACTTCTTAGGACAGCACCGACCTCCTCTCACCTATAACCCCTCCCCCGCCACCGACTCACGCACAACCTACTCTCCTATATACCCCCCCCCACCCCCTCCTCCTTCTCCACGCTCGCCGAGAACGTTACTGCAGCACTACGTTTCCCGCTGCCATTAAACATCTCTTATCTTACTGCTTCTCGCATTAACAACTTTGAAAAAATGTGCCATCCGTTAATTCTTCTTCTTCTAAGGGAACATCTAAAGCAGTGAATCACGCTACACGATTTCCTAACCACAGTTTATGGAATTGTGTCCGAATATGCTGATCCTGGCAACACGGCCCGCGCACCCGCCGTGGGTCGGAGGCCTCCGCCCGACGAGCCGGGACGCCGCGTGCGGCCCTTCACGCACGCACACACAAACAGAAGCAGTAGTAAACACAGCAGATAGGGAAAAAGACCTTGGAACAATCATAAACATGAACCTAAGCCCAAATGATCATATAAATGAAAAGGCCCATAAAACGCTTGGGCTGATTGCCAACATGAGGATATTCGTGTATGTGGACGATGTGATAATAACAGCCATAAGACCTGCGGCCGATTTAATAAATGTATAATTACCTATCTACCAGATATATATACGGTAGATATGCATGTCTAGACTGATAGATATGCATTTATTTCTGTGTATGCTTGTCCTTACAATGAATGTTCTTTGGGTCGCCCCCTGCACAATCTTAACAAACAGGCCGCCAATCTAGATTGCGGTACAGTGGCATGGAGTCCACACTTAAAAGGGCATGATTACGATGTTCAATTATGCTACAGGAAGAGTGAAATTAGACAGATGACTTTTTAATTCTGAACCCAAGAAGGACGAGAGGACACATTAAAAAGTTGAAAGCAAAAAGAGGCGATAATGCCAAATGCCAAAACTATTAAAACATTGAACATACGATAATCTATATATAACGGACGGGGCCATCTGAGCTTAGAGCTCTTCCCGCGCTGAAACACACACACACGCACGCACGCGCGCGTGTATGTGTCTCTGTGTATGCGGTCGTGTGTGAGAAAGGGCCTTCTCCGAGCCGTCGCCACGGGGTCGTCGAGGGACGGCCGCACTCGGGCGCCGCGGCACCTCCGTCCGCGCCGGGCGGCGAGGTGCCGCTCTCCCCGCGCCCGCCCGCCCGCCCGCCTGGCTTCTCAAGCGGGAAATCTCGCATATCTCGCGCGCTTCTTTATTCCGACGCCGACATATGGAGGGCGTTTGGGCTTGGCCTGGGTGCCAGTGCCAGAAATGATGATGCCAAGAATGCGTCTGGTATGGGCCGCATTGCCGCTGCTATTTGTCACTCCATAAATAATCTCACGAAGGATTTTTTGGTGATAAACGCAGAGCGGAGGGGGAGGCTTGTGCGTGCGTTGGCGATGTGGCTTTTGGAGTTTACACGCATGCACGCACACGCATGACGATCGACGGAACGGAAAAGACAATTTTTTAA
>NW_020872470.1:47954-50454 GCF_003789085.1 Penaeus vannamei
TATCCAGAAGACTCCTACATTGGACCACCACGAAGGGCCTGCTGGAATCCGCATCTCAATGCAGCGCTGCCTGCATCAGGATGCCGCGCTGCCACAGAGTCGGTCTCGGAGAATACGCGCACGTGTACACACGCACGTGAAGGAAGGGAGGGGCTGCAAAGAACTAAATTTTGCGACCGTGCTCCGTCACTTCTCAGGAACGCCTTCTTTTATTGGTCGATAAGTAAGGACTCAAGATAACCAAGTAATCCTAATCTAGTAACCACAGTCAGTCACATCAACATGCTGAAAAGACGCTAGTAACAATTCTAACGACAGTGAAAAGATACATACACATCACAGAATTTGTCAAAAAAAAAGAAGAAAAAAAAATTCCTTCGGAATGTTGGCCAGCTGCCGCATATTTCTTTTTCTTAATTACTATGTCAACTCGCGGCTGTCATAACAGGGGTTCCCTCCGGTGCCAAGTCACCGGTGCAAGCGAGTGCCAGTGCCGGTGGGCGGGGCCAGTGGGTGGGCGGCCCTGCCACCGAGCCGCCATCACAACCCACTATTTTCGTCATGGCTTACCAGCACGGCGACGCAGTTCCCTGGACGTCATTCCCTGGCAGCCAATGACGCCGAGCCTTGTTGCAGGCCGCCCGCGACCTCGTCAGGCCGCGTCTGATGAAGTCATTGACGCTGCATATCCGGCGAGTGTTATGGGGAAGGGTACGCTTAGTGGGCGTAAGGGCAAGGAGCCGCGCCCGCCACGACCACCACCGGCCCTGGCATCCGCGGAATGTGCCCACACCTGCGCCCTGACCTGCCCGGCCGGTCTCGCCACCTGCTACGCACTTCACCTCAAAGGCAACTTTATCTCAACATGACCTCGACACGCACGTCGCACGCATGAACGCAACCCAGGATGCCCCTCCACTTCCACTCTACTGCAGCTGCCTTAACAGTTTCGAAAGTACAAAGGTCAAGACGACGCATAAAGGAAGAGCGAAAGAAAAGAGAGAAACCGGCGTTATATCAAACAATAGTATCAATTTCTGAATCAATAAATGCCTACCCATTGCGCTTCAAGGCATGACGAAAAAGCTATGTTAAGCAAATTTAAGATACGCCACAATTCTACATAAACCATAGGCAATGAATCCAAAACCTGATCAGCATTTTTCTAACCGACTGCATCGTCTCTTTAAAGGACTTTGTTGCTTCAGAGAGTGTGCACTCGACGGGCAGGCAGCCTTAGGTACGGAGAGGTGGAAACCGCTGTGCCAGACTCACATCGACCGAAAAAATCCCGACAGAAACAAACGGCGTCTTTACATTTCGGGAAAGAGAAAGAAGTAGATCCCTCGCCGACGAATAACTTTCTCGGCCGATAATTGTCAGGCCGGCGCGGGCCTCAGCTGCGCCCCTCCCTGACGGCGGCGGAGGCAAGCATGTGTGACGCTAGGTCCTCGCGGGGCGCTTCTGGGAACTGTTCCTTACGTGCCACGGACCCTGAGGCAGAGCCCCTCGCCCCTCGCCTCGACGAGGCTCTCGGCTGCACGGACGCTCGCGCTCGGAGGCCGAACCCACAGCTCTTGAGGACGAACTTTCATTGCATATTTACCCAGAAAACAACAGCAATAACAAAACCACAGTAAGAGCGCATAACTAGATATTCCTATATCGGAATAACAAAAAAAGAGAAAAGTTCCTAAGGAAGCTGGATCAATGACGTGTGTATGTGCATGTGTGTTTGCGTGCGTACGAGTGTATTAGTATGTGTGCGTGTGTATGTGTGTGTGTGTATGTATATTTGTATATGTGTATGTTTCTACTTGTACGAAAGTACGTGTATGCATGTATTTGTTTGTGTGTATCAATTTTTTTTTTTTGTGTGTGGGCGTGCACGCGTTACTCCTGTCTACATAACCAGCAAAGGCCAGCGGCGCGGGGGGCGGCGGCAACCCTTGACAATGTGTGGCATGGCGCGTTCCAATCTCCTCTTCCATCACTTTCCTCTGCACGTCCTCCTTGTCGTCGTCGTCGTCATCCTCCTCCTCTTCCTCCTCCTCCACCGCCGTACACAGACTCGCCTCTCTTTATTTTTAGCACAGTAAAAAAGGACATCACCACAAATAAACGTTCGAGTGTAAGTAAACAAATGATCCTTTAAACCGCCTGGCAGGTGTGCGCTATACGGTAAATGTTGCCACGGTGAATTCAAAGACCTTAATCTAAGCTCTTCTAAAAGGAAGCGCAAACACACGCAACCAGAATAAGTTCAACTCCAGTAAGTATGATAACAGCCAGAGCGTCGGGACGTTGCGACCGTGTGCGTGTGAAGCCGTAGCCAGAGCCAGACACAGGAAAAAGGAGACTGGGTGGCATCTTCGGCACGTGGTCGTCCGGGCAAGTCTCCCGCCGCCGTCAAACGCAGCCGGGCCGCTGCAGTGCTAACCACATTTCTTATTAGCTTCCCTTTATTCTTAGTTTCGTTACAGATGTCAAGTTTGGATAT
>NW_020872470.1:57954-65454 GCF_003789085.1 Penaeus vannamei
AAGCTAATCTGGAAGCCGTCTGCGTCATTGCCTCAAGCATCTCCTGTCCTCGAGTTCTCTTGTCTCACCATTCTCAAAATCTATTCCCACCCGATATATGCATACTTTCGTCCTTTCGATGACAGACCTCCATCAGCCCTCTACGGTCACTACACATTTCAACCCTCAAATGCCATCCGAGCCTTCCATAATCTCTGCGTTCACCTGGCATCCACCCGCGCAGTTCTCGATGCATATGCCTTCATGACCTCTCTTTTCTCCTGTTTGCTGAAGGCGTGACTCGAGCGATAGGTCGAGGCTAGCTTTAAGGGACCGAAAAAAATTCCAATTGCGAACATTTGGCAGTTTACTTTCCCTTTATTTTTTTTTAACCATTTAAGCGTCAGCAGGAAGCCGGCCACAGCCCAGGTTGGTTATTCTCCCCCCAAAGCCTCCCATGTAATCATCGGGACGCCCGTCGCTTATGCTTCTGAAGGCCTCGTGACGCCTTCAGCTCCCCGATCTGCCGCCAGCGAGCTTTCTGCCATCCTCGCTCTCCTGCCTTCCTCAGCCATTCTCAGATTATTGTATTTCTGTCCGGCGTTATCATGATCTATGCAACATCAGTGTGTGTGTGTAAATTCACTCCTTTGTCTTGGCGTCTTTGAGCAGACAGCATACAAAGGTTTTAAAGGAATCCCCCCCCCCCCAAGCCCCCGCTTCCACACACTCTGCCTTCGTCGCTTCCTCGCCATAATTTATGTCCCTTAATTGCCCTTTTTAACTTTTCCTGTGTGAGAGAACTACTCTTAAGTGATGTACTTGATTTCTTTCGTCTGTCTAGGAAGAATATTTATTTTGTTTGCTTTTTCGTATCTTACAGCATACGAGTATTTACGTTTAAAGTTTCCTGAGCGGCTAGCGATACTTGGAATTAAAGCCACCAATATAATGCAGATTTAAGACTGCGCTGTTTCTGCAATGCATCACACAGACGAACTCTCTGCGCCGCAGCCACGAGCCTCAGACCCGCGCCGACATGCCCTCACGACGGAACAAAGGGCTCGAGCGCTCCGGTTCCGCCTCCCTCAACGCCAGCCGAAATCCATACTTCGAGAGCGAATAGCGACAGCGCTGAGGAGGGGGATTACAGTCTAAGGGGGGAGTGAGGGGGCAGTATGGGACCCCTTTCCCTTCCCCACTCCTCTCCATCATTCTAGGATGACTTGACACCGCGGTTCGGCGTGACGTCACGATATGGTTAACCTTTAGTCGGCAGGGTCAGGGAAAAGGGCAATTACCACTATGACCCGGAGCACCGTATCGGGCAGTCCAGGGCACCTGCTCTCTCCAGCCTCCGTGCCCGTCTCCCCTCACGCTCCTCCCATTCACGTCTTTCTTTGCCCTACTTATGCCGATTTGAGGACGTCCCTCTGCAGCTCAGTGCGGTTCAGTGCGTTCTCTTCTCGGCGTTTCTGCTCACTTTCGGTCCATGTGCGAGAAGCGCCTTCTCGTTCCCACCGCCTCGAGAGAGAGAGGCCCCGGACGCCTGGGGACGGCCACGGAGAGCATGTGCAGCGCCGAGGAGCTCGTGGATCCACAACGCGAGCGAACAGAAACAACGGCGCTACTTCTACAGCTTCGGCCAGTCTCCCTTGCAGCTCCCTATACCTGATCCTCCCCTCAGCAAAAAAAACGTGTCTCACATTTTTGTGCTGTTACTCAGACACAAATAAGGTTTTCTGTTGGCGGCATGGCGCACGTCGCCCCCTATAAAACACGACAAAAACATTCATTACTTGGGAGCGACTTCAATGCAGCCACAATCAACAATCCAAAAAGTAAAAAGGAATCGCATAGCGATGGTAAGCAGAGCAGTAAGCATAAATCCAAGAGCGAAGCCGAGGGTTCTAGGCACAATTTGGTCTTAAATTTTTAGAATGCTGAACGAGACTCCGGCTGCTTCAATAACGTCGCCAACCGCAAGGAATCTGTGGTTTCTGTGATGGAAGTTAAATAAGCCGGTTGGGGCGGAAGGGGGGGGGCGTGATGGCAGAGAAGAGGGTTGGAAAACTTTACTGAAGTTCTCATGGATTAAAAAAAAAAAAAAAAAAAAAAAAAAAAAAAAAGAAAACGTGATTTACGGAAAACCCTAGTTATCAATTTCCGTAATTTTCATAGCCCATAATACCGCTCGCACACCGGAAATCCTTGGAAGCGGAGGAAAGGCGAAATGTGAAAACGGGACTTTTTGCGGGAGGGAGCCAGAGGAAGGAGCGGGAGGGGGGGGGGTGAAGGCGGGGGACCCAAGCGGAACTAAGAACTAGCTATGTCTGATATGGCTTATGGGGATGCCGCCCATTGTTCGGGGTGGGGTGGAGCCGAGTAAGCCACCCCCGCCCGATGGGGGAGAGTAATGTGCGACCGCAGAGAGGCATCGCATAGCCGTGCGAGACTGGATCGTGACGGTAATGGCGGTGAAATGCTGGATTAATGGGCGTTGGTTGAAGCGAGAGGGCGGGGAGGACTGAAGTGCCAAGCTCCGTTTGAAGTGATAATGCCCGACGCTTCTCGAAGGAGCATTGGGCAAGAGCGGCCGCAGAGACTGGCGGGCGACGAGAATGGAGCTGCATATGGAGGGGGGGAGGGGTGAGCAGGAGGGTGGGGGAAGAAAGGAGAAATAGAGGGCGAAAGAGGGAGAGAAACTGTAAGAATTGAGGATGTGAAGCCGGAGATGGGGGTGGAGTCTGGCGTGGGTTGCCAAGCTTCCCCTCCCTCCGTGCCGAGAACCGCGATGCCCTTGCCCAGTTCGACGATAAGTCATGTAGTTAGTGGGATGCGAAGAGCGGACGCGAGCGGTGGCGCAAACGAACAAATTCCGGCGGCAGCGGCCGGGATGAACGAACGGTAGTCTGGCAGACAGAACCGCAAGTCGCTGGCGACGGGGATCCACGGAATCACAAACGCTCCACGCAAAACACACGCAGCGCCAGGCTCTTCCTTGCGCCTTTCACTCCGGTCTTGCAGCTGCCTTCGACTTGACGCATTACATCTCCTTGAGGGAAAACACACACAACACACACACACACACACACACACACACACACACACACACACACACACACACACCAACACCGCATCACCACATACACACACCACACACACTCATACACAGGGAGAGAGAAAACGAGAGCGAACGAGAAAGGCTGAAAGAGATTATTAGACAGAATTTTCTAAAGGGGAGCCTCGAACAATTAAAAATAAAAAGCAGTAAACGCGATCACGGACAAGAACTGAAGAACTCACGAACTGAAGAACGGCGGCGAGCCCTAACATAATCATGCACACGACGATTTCCAACAAAAAACGCAAATTGCAGTGAAAGTAAACATTAATTCGTGGGAAGAGCTCCGTCTTTCCAGAGTTCCCAAGAGGGACGCAAAACACATCTGATTTCCAAGCCCAGATGTTTCGTCATTTCGCATTCGCTTTCAATAACAAGCTGCGGAGCTTACCAGTGGAGATGCAACTTAGTGCAGGTGAAAGATAGTTGCATGGGCATTCCTCCCCGCGCCCCTCCGATGCCTGATGGCGTCGCTGGAGTCGGACAGAAGGTTCACAGCCTTGGTTTTTAGGCACGTTCATCACTTCGTGTCCCTGCTCGGACATCGACTCGTTCCTTACGTATTTAGATGACTTTCGGATCGAAGGGCGTCAACTGTGGTCGTGCCTCTATTACCATGATTAACAAAATCTTCGACAATTGCTGCATTCCGTTTCTTTTTGTTTGTCAATGTTCTCGTCTTCTTTACCTTATTGCCAACGTTCATTGTGCTACTGTTCTCGTTTTCTTTTTCTTCTGGGTCGCTGTTCTCGTTTTCTATTCCCTAGGTGTTCTGTGCAGTGATTTTGCGATCACGTCTCCCTCCTTTGGCCGGGCAGGGCATGGGTGCATTTCAGAACAAGCGGTGGAAAAATAACGGCCGGCAGGAAAAAGTTTCTTGACCTCAAACCTCGGCGCACTCTGGACAGTCCTCTCTATACGACGATGATTCTAGACGTTCCACTTCCAACAGATACTTTTCTTGCCTGACATGGTTATTGTCATCGACTGCCTTCCTCCGCTGGGGGCTTCATGCCGTCCGATTCCCCATGTGTGACTTCAAACTCGCGTTCCCGCCCACTATGACTTCCGCTTCGGCGCCCGTATCTCATATGCTTTTAAACAACACACATGGCAAACATTTTAAATTAAATTATTGGCGATGTGTAGTATGTCTTACGAGAATCACCAGATGAAAAAACAAGAGTGAAGATAATTAGGATTCGACTTGCAACTGAATTCAACTTCCAGCTCCTCCGCCGAAGCATCTTCACTCCGAGCAGCACCGCCCTCGCTATTCGACGGGGACCAGGTGCTGCGTTCGAAAGCTCCCCATCGCATGCCAGTGACACGGCAGGTCGAAAAGTTTTCGATTTATAGTTTATGAGTTTACTATATTGTTTTTCTATTTAGAAACAAAATTACGATTCTAGTAGCTTATCAATTATCTCTATGCCTAATTTCGGTGATTTCAGTGTTCATTAGTTGCATTCCAGCCTGTCTTGCAGTCTGTCTCAGTCACAATCCGTCACAGATCAGTCAGTCAGTCACATACACACACAGACACAGACACAGACACACACACACACACACACTCATTAACCCCGCCTCCACACAAAGCTGTACACTGCCGGCCCGCCCTAGCCTCGCACGGGCCGTCTCCGTCTGACCACCGTATTTGGCTCACTCTGCCAATGTTGCTCTTTCAGACGTCCAAATGCTAATATATGCTCGACTGCTTGCATCTGATCGGTTTAATTTCCTTACAAAAGATTCTTCGCATCGTTGAATGAAGCATGGGACTGTTATAAAGCCATCCAGGAAACAAATAACAAAAATAATGAATGAATGTGCACGACATACAAAGGAACCAAGCGGAGGCAACACCGCACCTTGCCCAGCTCATGAATGGACGCAACCTTACCTACGCTGTCGTCATTACGTATGCTGCCGTCCCTCGCCCACTTCCAACACATGGTCATTACATACTGGCCTTCTCACCTTTTAATTACTCCATTAGACATCGTAACATCTAACATTAGCGTGAAGCAAATGCGTGTGGATTGGAATAAGTGCAGGCATTTTTGTGGGGCACGGCTGCAGGTGTATGTGTGGAAACCTGCAAGGATGGGGGTGGGGGCTTGGCCGCAACCCCTCACAATGGGATCATGAATGGAGAAGACACACACTGACGCACACATGCCCTTCCCTCCGCATGCTCATACCCTCCCTCCATCCCTCCCTCACTCACTCCTTCGCCCATTCTCGCGACCACTCCTTCGTGCCATTTTATCGTTCCTTCTTTCGCCCTCAGGACCGCTCCTCCGGTCCGTTTCATCATTCGCCTTTCTTTGTCTTATCATTATGCAATTCGCTGATTCACACGACTCCTTCTCACACTTGTTCCCAACCACACGGCGCCGGGGAAGTTGAACGGGAAAGTAAGTTCTTAGCCAGCGAGATATACATGTACTCATATGTATACATGTATATATACAATGTATACATTGTATATACACATGTATATACAATGTATACATTGTATATACATATACATGTATATACATTGGCATACAAGCTGACGGACATGCATGAACGCATGCGCACACCCAAACACAACTCTCTCCATCCCAATCAGTCTCCTCCATTCCTTAAGCTCATCCAGAGGCGTTCTGTGGATCGGTCAGCACTTCGTGATGTTCTCCTTATGCGAGCCGCCTCCAGCTGAAGATCGTAGCTGCGGCAGGTAGCAGGAGCCATTCAATTAGGTGATGCACTTAGGTCTTCGGAGCGTGGCTCTTGATAATATCTGCAAAACGAAGTTGCCATGCAACTACATGCACCTATGCTGCGTGGTTGAGAAAAGCTGCCAGGATGCATCTTTCGCCATAAAGATATCAAGTAAAGAAGCATAGGCTATTAAAATTCCTGTGGTCATGTCTTTCTTCCCTTCTCGCCCCTTAAGCGGCGTCTTTGGTTTAGTGTTTGTTGCAGATGCTGTGGGGTTCGACCGGCCACGAGGGAGGGAGGCCTCTGCGCCTCGCTCAAGAGCAGCGATCAGGAACGGTGACTTAATGCTCGCGCAGGCACTGGAAAAGGCCGCCGTGGGGCCTCGCGGAGGGGCGCTTGAAAGCATCCTTCCATCCGAACTAAGGATGGAATGGGGGGAATACGCAACCTACCAATTACTTCTTGGAAGTCAATGAAAAGACGAAATATATGAGCATGGAGCAAGTGATGATAATCCTGGCGTGGGTTCTCGTACAATCATCCCCTTCATTCATCTTCCTTCATTAACGGAGGTCTCACGCGAACGTGTGCAGCATCGTGTCCAATACAGCCGTTTTTCCCCGGGCGTCTCGCTAACCAAGCCTCAAGCCGCCCCTGCTCGTGGGTGGGTCCGAGGTCCGTAAAAGGGCGTGGGCGGGCGAGGGAGTCGAGGCCTTCCTGAAGGCGCCGCCTGGGTGGGCGGCAGAGGTGGTTGGCCACTCGGTGTGCGGCGCGAGTGGAGGTGAGAACTCGTAATTTAATAACTCCCTTAGGGTGAGCGCTGCAGATTGCAAAGAAAAGTCGCAAAGAAGCTAGTTTGTACATTCCCTCAACGCGGCTCTCACATGAAACACAACGTTGCCAATTAGCATAATGCAGCAGGAGTAATCTTGTGGCTTGACGGACATCAAGATTTCCCGCCATAGGAATTTTGGCGGAACCTGAGCAATGCATGAAACTTTACAAACGTTCATGAATAATCGAATGATGGTAATTCTCAGCATAACTGGAAAATATCGATAGGATAACAATAAGTATGCAGCGAAAAGGATTTTAGGATGTTTCTGTAAAGGAGAGAGATCTGATCAAGCCAACATCCAGCAGTTGCACACTGTCGGAAGGAGAGGCCAGTCGTACGCAAATGCTGTCTTGGCGTCAATCGCACAACCATTGTCGCTGCTTGCGACTCTACGAGCTGAGAGCTACGACTATCACAATCGATACGACTCTGCAGGAACCCCAAGTGGCTGCGCCCCGGCCTTCGTACCTGGCAGACATTCCTGCCAGTGTATCTCACCGCCAACGCCAGCCGCGGCCGGTCGCAGCCTCGCCGTCGCCTCGGGACGTCATTTGCATGTCCGAAAGGCAAAGCGGCGATCCTGGCGACCTCTCTCTTCTCGGGTCCTCGTTGCGCTCACTCGTGTCCTCAGTCTCACGCAACACACGCCGCAGGGACGGGAAGCCGGGGAAGAGAACGCACGCACAAAAAGGAAACGAGGAAAAGAAAACGAGGGATGGAAAGTAGTAAACTGGGATGGAATGCTGCAGCAAGCATGAATACCGGAAGGCAAGGACGACGCCCTCAAGGAATGGAAAAGTGGAAAGTAAAGGAAGAGGAACAAGTCGAAGGGAAGAAGCCAAGAGAAGTA
>NW_020872470.1:67881-72881 GCF_003789085.1 Penaeus vannamei
AGTTGTGCATTATTTGAACGGCATCTTTTTTATGGCATCTGGTGCGCTATTATATCATCGTGCACGCCGTGTTTCATTACATCTATATTCAGGTCAACCTTTTCGGAATTAATGGGATATGTTGCATTCTGTTTAGGCCTCAGGAATTAATATCCCTTCATCATCGTTCCATTCTTATCATTATTAATCATGGCGCATCAGGTATATAACATAATAATATATGCTTATCATTTTAGTACATTGTCATTATCTATCATTATTATTGATTATTACTTCGGCCGAATCATAATCATGATCATTATCGCTGTATCATTAAATCGATGGAATTATCGTTTTTATCACTATCACTTATTACTCGGTAGGAGTCTTTATTAGTTGTTTGTAGTTATTGAATCATTATCATAATGCTATTATTTTCAATTATTATTATTCTGTTGTGTTAGTATCATTATTAACTTAATCATACAATATTATGCATTTGTTTAATTAATGTGTTAATCAATTGCTAATATCACTTGTCATCTATTAACTATTTTACTTTTATTGGCCAGTCTTTACTGAATATTATCTGGGTTTACATATCATTATCCAAAGGTACTACTAATGCACTATCGACAATAATTAGCAATTTATTATCATACTTCTACTGGAATCGCTCATATTATTATCAATTTATATCAAAATATAGCAGATTATGCAGAATGATTCGCTATATCGACTGACATACATTATCGGTGGCCGTTTGATAAGAAGAAAAAAAAAGTAGCCCTGAAATAATCAAGAGTTAAACCAAATCTTAAAACCCATTAAGAAAGCCATTTAACCAATCCTTGAGGAGGCCTACACGGTAATCAAAGTTTATAAGTAAAGATCACGAAATCTCCGTCCGTGTCTGTCTGTCGAGCAAAGTCCACTTCATAAACTCGGCCCCGCAATCTTCCCCGCTCCGTGCCAGCATATTTTGAACTCGCGCTGTGCTGGCTTCCCAAAGGCAGCCGCGGCCTTCACACACAGCGACACAGCTGCGCGCGGCCTACATCGTGGTGCGGGCGCTCTCCTCGGAGCCAAGCGAGGGCGAGGGTCCCGTTCCCCCGGCGGCCAGAGGCGCTTCTTCGCCTTGGCCGCAGCGCCCATTGGCCGGGCTGCGGCTGGCGGGCTCGAAGGGAGAGGGATTTGGGGCGCTTGGCGGGGACGTGGCCGGCGGAGGAATGGCAGGCCTGTTTCTAGATTGACCAAAATTTGTATATTTTTGCATGAAATACACTTGTATTATATTATATATTATATATATATATATATATATAATATATACACACACACACACATATGAATGTATGTGTATATATATATAATTATATATACATATATGTATCTCTATATATATGTGTGTGAGTATACATATATATTATATCTATAATATATATATATATATATATATGTATATATATGTATATATATACACAACTACCATTAAATATACCTATCATACAATATATAATATATATATATAATATATATATATATATATATATATATATATATATATATATATATATAGTATATATGAGTGTGTGTGGTGTGTGTGTGTGCGTTTGTGTATAATAATGTATATATATATATATATATATATATTTAATATATATTATATAATATATATGTATGTTGTATGTATATATGTATATATGTATATATATAAATGTATATATATATATATATATATATATATATATATATATATATAAGTTACAACTATGTGTGTGTGTATATATATATATATATATATATATATATATATATATTGATATTGATATACATATATATATATATATATATATATATATATATTATATATATATATATAGTATATAGTTACAACTATGTGTGTATATATATATATATATATATATATATATATATGTATATTAATATATATATATATATTGATATTGTATAATATATATATATATATAATATATATATATATATATATATATATATATATATATATACATATAATATATATAAGTATGTATATATATATATATATATAATATATATATATATATATATATATATATATGTATATATATATATATAAGCATATATGTATATATATACATATATATATATATATATATATATATATATATAATATATACACACCACTAAATAGATAGATAAATATAGATAGATACATACACGCACACACATACATATGTATGTGTGTGTGTGTATCTATCATATTTATCTATCTATTTATATTTATATATATTGTGTGTATGTATATATATGCTTATATATTATATATAATATATATATATATATTATATATATATATATATGTGTGGTGTGGTGTGTGTGTTGTGTGTGTGTGTGTGTGTGTGTGTGTGTGTGTTGTGTGTGTGTTTGTGTGTGTGTGTATATATATATATATATATATATATATATATATATATATATATATATATACATATATATATAACATATATATGTATATATATATATATATGTATATATATATATATATATATATATATATATATATATATATATATTTATATATAGTATGCATGTATGTGTGTATATATTGTGTGGTGTGTGTGTGTACGTTCTTGTGTGTTGGTATGTATGTATGCATGCATGCATGGATACATACATACATATATACACATGCATCCATGCATACACATATATATACAAAAGTACATCTCTCTATCTGTCTATCTATCTATCTATCTATCTATCTATCTATCTATCTATATATATATAAATATATCTAATATATACACATACATATATACATGACGACAACGTTAACAGCGTGAAGTATTTAAATTATTTATTATAATGCAGAAAAAAGGGGCCAGTGTTTTTATTTACAATGCAGGAAAAATGGCTAATGTTTTATGTCATTCATTCGAAGAGAATTAATTTTAGAAAAGTTGTAAGAGAGAAAAAACGTGTCATAACCGTCGGCCGCGAGTGTAAACAAACCCCGACTCGCTGCGTCCGATAGAGAATTTCTTTTTTCATTTCGTTCTTTTAAAAGGCATATATTTTTTGAGAATGGATACAGAATTGGGTTTATTCTCTTGCGAGTAATTAAATGGGTTTTAACAGAAAGATTTTATGATAAAAAAAAAAAGTATAGCGACGTTGTTTAGTGGAAAGGTCGAAAGAATTAGTTTGAAAAAAATTCTGCATGAAGGAAAATGTTATATTCTTCGTATAACGTGATATCAAGATTAAAACTTCGGAATTATATGTTGCGGATTAAACAACGAAACCGGTGACGACAGATGCGGACAAATGCAATGATTTTCGAAATATCATTATTATAATCCTTGCATATGCTCTACATTTTCTACATTTGCAAGCATGTTAAATATTTTAATTCTTTTCAGAGTTATTCATGTTCACTGCTAAAATGTATAATTCCAAGACGAACAAAAACTTACTAATTACCATATTACATAAATGACCTCTGAAATTCAGTAAAAAAAATTGACATTTTCACTGCACTGCTTATCATACGAAGAGATCAGTAGTGCCAATAATAGTGTTCATATCTTTGGAAGTAAATGGTTTAGTTATTCTTGCATAAATATTTTTTTAAGGAAAATTAAATGAATTTCTGAATACCTTACGTAATGCAATGTTCAGCATGAGCTAATATGAGGCCGTGAGGTGACCGGAAATCAATAATGTGTAAGTGTGCGTGCTTGTATGTATGCGTGTGTGTGTGTGTGTGTGTGTGTGTGTGTGTGTGTGTGGTGTGTGTGTGTGTGTGTGTGTGTGTGTGTGTGTGTGTGTTGTGTGTGTGTGTGTGTGTGTGTGTGTGTGTGTGTGTGTGTGTGTGTGTTGTGTGTGTGTGTGTGTGTGTGTGTGTGTGTGTGCTTCATCCAGGGAGATATATTGATGTTTGTAGCTATTCTGTAATAAATTATTACAGGATGCGTGTCTTCATTTATCTAAGGACTTGACTTAATGCTTTCAACACTATTCATGATGGATATCGACCCATGTCTTATCTTTGCAATGGCCCGGATGAGAAAAACGTTCTAAACACAATGAAATATTTCACAACTGTCCAAACCAGTGCTGATATCTACAGTGTCAAAAACAACTAGAATTAATATTTGTTTTTGTTGTTTATATGAATTTCAAGTTGCCTGGCATTTAAAGTTTATTACAATGTGACTCGGTGCAAGTTAAGTTATGTGAAAGGTTCACTGAGATTTATATAGTGTCTTTGAAGAAATCATTAAGACTAATCCTACGTCATATACCCGGATTCGGCTCATTTGGTAGAATCCTGGTAGAATATCTTACTGGTAATTACATAGCTCTTGGGAATGCAGTCAGCTCAACAAAGCTCCGTGGTAGACGCAGTGCTAGATAAGGCATTCCTTTTGATGTATAACCCGATTTTTAGATTTATTTGTTTGTTTATTTTAATAACAGTGCGTGTCCATATGAATATTTTCGAATTCAACCATACGTTGGTGTTATAGTCCTTCAAAATACGGAGTGTGCGCTGGTACGTAAGTCGTTGCGTCTCATACTATGATAATAAATGATTTTATCTACCTGTACAGTACATGGGCAAACCGTGTATCAGATGTACGTATGGATGTATGGGTGAGAAAAAATGACTCTCCTGGCGGATGGAGAGAGGGTAAACAAGGCCGACTAGTGTACAACGGACTTTTAGTGGGGTCGTGAAGGTACTGTTCATGGTCTAAAGCTGGGTTGTAATGAAAAGAGTTTGAAGAACACTGCTCTAGGTTCTTTATTCGTCTATTCTTTAATGAAAAGCGTGTTGTACTGAGAAAAAAACAAAAGGGGGGATTACTAAAGCCTTTTCCAGCTGATCCCATGACCTACGTGTACTACCATGGCGTGGAATTTCCCTGGTTACGTACCGAGAGAGGCAACGATCCTGGCAGATATTGATTTTTCAGATAACAATGTTTACACTTGACAAGCCACTTGAGGTC
>NW_020872470.1:77881-80381 GCF_003789085.1 Penaeus vannamei
TACTAGCTTCCAAAATGCTTGGCCCTCGTCAAACTTAGTCACTGCTTAGACCCCCAAAGAGTCCCAGCAAGTAGGAAACGACATCCTTGGCTGCCCAGATTGCCGGATTAGTGACCTACGATGCGACCTCTATCACACTGTCCACTCACAGCTTGCTAACCCTAAAGTAATGTTTTTTTTCCTATTGTTAAGAAATTTTGGGACTTGTACGTTCGACTTTCTTCTGTTTTTGTGCCAATTCATGAGTGAAACTGCAATTTCATTCACTGAAAATGTATGAAATTACCAACACAAAAGAGAATTAGTAAGGGGAGGAAAAACTGTATTCTTTTAGACATGATATTGTTTACTGCTGGTATCGTAAAGTCTTGGCCAGGGTGATCTTCAGGCAGTTGTTGTACTAAAACAGAAAATAATTATCCAATTTTCTGGTCTAATTGCTCTGCGCCCATGAAAGTTTGTCTACTCTGCTCTTGATATTTTCCTACCCAAGTCTGTCCTGCTACCACCAGGGGGGTCATTGGGGGGGGGCTGGGGGAGGGTGATTGGGGAGGGCAGTTGCCCCACAGGACTCTGTTTGCCCCCATCCAGGTCTGGCTTGCCCTCCCCAAGGGCCACAATTCTATCCTTTTTTTACTAAATTACACCTATAAAGGTCCGGTTATAGCTTATAAATGCCCATACAATAGCTATTTTTCTACATTAACGTTCACTTCGCTCGCTTACCCACCCTTGTCCCCCTAAGAAAATGCTGAAATAATCCCTCTACCTGATACGATATACACTTGCTGTTCGTTTTCTTATCGAGACGAATATTCAGCTGATAAGTTGGTGACGATTGATGATGGACTGACTGTTTGGTTATGATAATTATTACAAAAACGATTTGTTGTTTTTTTTTATTCAGTCATCACCATTTTTTGCCTCATTAGAAAAACAAATATTTTGAAAATAGATAAAAGACAGAGGAAAGTGAAGAAATGCAGAACGGTAATTTCTTTCAACTAAAAGTGATGTTTCAGTGAGTTACATTCGAATGAAATACTACAGTAACTTGAAGAAGAGAGGGTGACAGGTTACCAATCTTGTATATGATGATTTTAAGATGATATTCACCATATGAAATTTTATTCATCAGAGAGAAATATTCTTCTTTTTCTTTGATATTTGAGAAATGGTGTTTGGAACACTTTGCCACCCTTCTGTGCGTCTCTTTTTCTCTCTCTTTATCTATCTATCTCCCTCTTCCTCTTTCTTTCTCTCTTTTCTTTATTTCGAATGCATCCAGTTGACAAGGGAGAGTTAGTGACACTGTGCAGTCCAGTCAGTAATGCTTTCTGTTCACTGACATTTGCAAAACATAGTGTATGGTTCTGTAATAGAATAGAACATGAAAAGCAAACATGTCAATAAAAAGTAAATATCCGTATGAATCTGAATATTTTCTAAGAAAAATGCAAAATTATCACCGTTTTTCTCCGAGAAGTACGTTTTTCAGTCAACCTCCACGAATGCTGGCCAAGGTAGAAGCTCACATACATAAAGGCGTGTGAATTTGGCCTCTTGGCTATGTCGGGGGAATAAGGAAAATGATAATCGTTTTGTATTACCTAGGACGCTGTCGCACGGGCAATTGGGCATCTGGTGCAGCACATTATCCTAAAGTGTTATATTTTTAGTGCAGTCCATTTAGAACGCTCTGTATAAAGGTTTATTGCTTTTCCCCCGATTTTATGCTGGTATAATGCATTGTCTTACACAATGCACTGGCGAATGGCCTATGAACGGACGAGAAGAGGTTATCCTTGGCCTGTTTATGTTCTCTTTCTTAGTATTTATGATTTATTACACGTTGCTTACGGTAGTGCATGGTAGGAAAATACACATTTAACTTTACGGAACAATATATATATATATATATTTTTTTGTCTTGCGGCGATAAATTGATATTTTTATATCTTATTTCTCTTATTTTTAATCCTAAGCTGAAGTTCTTTGACTTTACGATCAATAGCATTTCAACGTCTAGTCTTCAGTCTCGACGGTCAAATAACTATTTTTCATGTCAGTGAGGGTTCGTCCAATACCTTTTCTGCACTCTGACGAAGGTAATTTAGCAATCCAATTCCTGAGCTTGTGAAATCCCTAATATAAGAAGTCTATATAACTACAATTCTACCTTCTGAAAATTACAATATTACATTCTGAAAACTACAATTTTACAACCTGAGGACTCCGAGTACAAATGACAGTCGAGATCGAACCAGAAGCACTGATGTTGCCAATGAAACAACAGCAGTCGACCAGAAAGTTTTTTGTATATATAGAAATCGAATTGGAGAAAAGAAATCGTCTGCTTTCTCT
The DNA here is from genome assembly GCF_003789085.1 of Penaeus vannamei. Classification (NCBI taxonomy): domain Eukaryota; kingdom Metazoa; phylum Arthropoda; class Malacostraca; order Decapoda; family Penaeidae; genus Penaeus; species Penaeus vannamei. The sequence continues at coordinate 80,246 of NW_020872470.1, forward strand.
TTGGATTTTTATTGGCAAATGTTCCCCCCTGTATGTATGTGGGTATAATGTGTATGTGTATGTATTGTGTGATGTGTATTATGTGTATGTGTGTGTATTATGTGTGTGTGTGTGTGTATGTGTGTGTATTATGCTG
>NW_020872470.1:102881-105381 GCF_003789085.1 Penaeus vannamei
CCACACTCATGTACCCTGGCTAGAAGGGGACAACTTCAAACGACAAACACTAGAACACACACACACACACACACACACACACACACACACACACACACACACACACACACACACATATATATATATATATATATATATATATATATATATATATATATTTATATATATATAATATATATAACATTTATAAAAATATATGTGTATGTGTATGCGTGTGTGTGCATGTGCGTGTACCTGTGTGTGTATGTGTAACTGATGGTGTGAGTGTTTAGATATATGTTTTCCCTCTATATTTTCCAATACCAAAAATATTTCCATGGTTAATCTTATGCACTAAAAATATCTGAGAAAACGACCAAGATAAAGATGCGGGTTTCGGGTTCCTCGGTCTTGTCAGTGACTGATAGGTTCAGGAGAGGGATTCACATCTGTCATATGAGTCACTGGAACCTATAATATTATTATGTTAGATCATGTGTATTCGTCCCCCTGTTAGGCTTATACATATATATTTTTATGTCATCTTACAAGGCTATAATAAGATTATTTTCCAAGTAAATATTTTCTTTCTGTACTATTTGATTTTGAAAACTGCAAGACTTAAAAACAACATATTATCCTCTCCGGACTAGACATGAGAAAAGTTAAAGCAAGAAGAGAATTTGTGTGGTTGTTACTCACCAAACAACTCCATCTGCAAGCGGTTATTGCTAGTACCTTAAACATCGCTCTTCTAACAGTTTCTCCACAGAACAATTCATTAGGGTTCGAGGAAATACACTACTCTTTTACTATGACGTAAAGAGAACACGGTATTTTAGCCACAAAGTCACATATCAGGCGCGCAACTACTGGGGGGGGGGGGTCCTGGGGGTCCGAACCCCTGCCCTATTTCTCAAAGGGGTGAAAGTGCCCTTTTTCTCGGGCACTTTCTTTCTCTTGATCTTGGAATGGCGATGAGAAGAACATTTCTTCCGTTTTTAAATCTGAAGAACATAATTCAGGCTATATCCCCTATAAATAACATTCATATTGTGCCCTTTTTGTGGCCTGGAACCCTGCCCTCTAAAATTCCTCGTTGCGCGCCTGATGTCTACACAAATGAATACACTGGTGAAAATAGTTCTAAGGGACTGTCATTTTTGGATAGCTCAAGAATCCTATAGTAAACATCATGACTATCAAGTTCAGTGGTGTAACGTCTGAAGAGATGAGCAGGGAAACACGCGGTTATGGCATAGTCGTGTGTTTTCCTTCTCTTCCTCTTGGTGTTTTGTCCATAGCTCGTCCAGCATGAATCCCTCACCATTGCCATAAAATACTTTATATGAGAGATGACCTTAAATTTACCATGTAGGATCCCCATAATGGACAGAGAGCTTGTATATCACTCAACCTTTAGGACTCCCGTCTCGGTAAATAACCAAGCACGGATGGTCCTTTCTTACGGCTCACAGGTCATTAAACCTCAAGCCCTCTGCTGTACGGAGGCCGGAGAGCGGGTGAGCGCCATCTATAGACCAAGTTGCAGGAATGGAAAAACTGGCAACTTAACTATGACTTTGGAACACTCCGATTCGCCACTCAGTTTTCAGAACAAAAAAAATGAAGTGGTGCAAACCAGTGTAAAAAAATGGATGTAAATATTGAGCAAAGCAAACAATCTTGAATGCAAACATCAGCATTTTAGAATAAAAAAGAAGTCTAATCGGAGTACTCCAGAGTCCGGAACGAGTTGTCTGTCTGTTCTTTCCTAAAATTGGACGCAAGGAAGTGAAATCCTCTGCAGACTGCATCTCTGAATGGACAACCCCCCCCCCCCCCTATATCCTGGTAGAAATTCGAAAGGGGAAACGGCAGTTTTCTTTAAATAAGGCAGAATTTAATGCTAATTGTGTTCAAATAGGCTGTCTTATGCAGGGGCACGAAGTACATTACTAAATTCAGATTCAGATTCATATCGCTTATTTAGCCAAGGAAAATGAGTACAGAAGAGTATACAGGACGAGTGCGTTTGGTGGAATCGTGCTTTTCCTGGTTATTTTAGGTAATTTATGACCAGTGGTATCAAACTATGTTTCTCGTTAATGTTCTATATGTAACTGTAGTTAAAGATTGAAGGAATCAGTATATTTAATAATTTATCAAAAAATAAAATGAAAATCATTCACACAAAAAGGCACTTATCTGACAAGAGTCGGTATATTATTTATCATATGATGTAACTTTCATTTGTTATTTTCTTCCAAGATTACATTAGTCGTTTGCCAAAAAGATGAATATTTTTTCATGGTGGGAGCTGGTAGATAATGATAAAGATATCAGTAATATAATTAATAACAATGATAATAATGAAACGAAATGATAACGAACTAAAACAATAATGACTATGATAGTCCACACTCACTTTTTTAGGGTATAGTAACATGTCCCCCAAAAGAATGCGCCCTTCCCATTCTGATGGTGATGTACTTACGTCATGACCACTACTACGGTGGCT
>NW_020872470.1:112881-115381 GCF_003789085.1 Penaeus vannamei
GCTTCGGGGAAATAAGACCACAGGCATACCAGTGCGTCCGGGGAGGTCCGCAGTGACGGTCTGGCGCAACGAACACGTGACCCCGTGATTAATTGATTCCCGCGCCTGTAGCAATATCGCACTGTGTCGGGAATAAACGCATTCGGACGAGGGAAGGAGAAAGCGGGAGGGCTGGGCGCGCAGGGAAACGGACGAAGAGGTAGATATGAGAGATTAATTGATAGAGAGGAAAAAGGGGGAGAGTTTAGAGAGTCGTATAAAAACATAGACAGATAAATAGATAGCTTAATAGAGTATCCTGTGAGGAAGAGAGAGAGAGAAGGCGAAATTGAGAGAAAAAGAAAATTGAGAATGAGAATATATTTTTTTTATTCGTCTGGGAGATGTTATTTACAAAATAATTTAGATATCCTGTAGGAAATCGAAAGAAATATATTTAATCATTTACTAAACTTGCATTAAAGAATTGATAAAGTGTGTGTGTGTGTTTGTGTGTCACTAACTCCAGACCGTTAATGTTAAGCAGGACACAGAGAGAGCACTTTGTCAGATGTCAAGTGTTTCCAGGCTCTAATACAGGCTGCAGACAACCACAAGTCGACATCCTTTCCAGGCCTTAAAATTGTTGAGCAAATCTTTTGTTCCATCATGACTATCTTCCGCAGCAACAATTGTAGTAAGTCTGTATTTTCATTTGCGTCTGTTGTGGGGTCTTGCCGGTATCGTGGCGAAGGTGAAAGAGGTGGAAGGAGAGCCTGTAACTGCTCGAACTGTTTCTGGAGTTGATGCTAGTGCCAGTGATGGTTCCACGGATGGGGTTGCAGGGACCGTCTGCTGTGTCTTGCCACATTATTTCTTTGCAACGCTGGGAATTCAAGCTCGCTGGTAAGGCAAGAGAAGGGTGTAAAGTTTCGAGGGGAAAGACTGCCTTTTTATTTAGAAAGAGGGTATAATGAAGGATGTGCTTGATGTTCAAAGTGATAATTGACGCCTAAGGTTATTATATCTGATTCATTATTATCCTGACGTGTTTTATGCTTGCACTGGCACTGGCGCAGCACCAGTGGATCGCCAGTGGACAGTCGTGCCCCCTATTTTTGGACGGTTTGAGCAGAATGGGGAGAGAGAGAGAGAGATAGAGAGAGGTAGAGAGAGAAAGAGATAGAGAGCTAGAGATAAAGAATATGAGAGAAGAGAGATAGAGAGAAAGAAATGGAGAAAGAAAGAGAGAAAGAGAAAAGAGAGATAGAGAATGTGGTCTTGGAACTGCCTTCCTTTCATGAGTTATGGTGTTTTTTTTTTTTTTTTTTTGCTGTTTTCTCCGTTCCATTTGTTTCGATTCCTATTTGGACATTAACAATGAGGTTCTTTTTGTTATTCATTTTTACGGCTCTAATAGTTTTTATTTGTAAGAGTCCCAGTTATAGAACGGACGCCGATTTTTAGTTCCATAGTACATTTATTTATTTCCATGGGTCTGAAATGTGCACAGATATAACCAGCGATACTTGCCTCTCTGATTTTTTTTCCTTTTCTTTTTTTCGGTTTTAGTTTTATTTACCCGTGAAATGATGACCCCACCAAAGTCCATTTCTCTCAGAGTGTCTGCCTATGTTTCCATTGCTAGATCAGGTGTGGCCATTACCCCATTAGGGAGGACCAGTCCTCGAAAAACTGTTGGTCACTGACCCCAGTCTGAGAGAGAGAGAGAGAGAGAGAGAGAGAGAGAGAGAGAGAGAGAGAGAGAGAGAGAGAGAGAGAGAGAGAGAGAGAGAGAGAGAGAGAGAGAGAGAGAGACAAACAGACAGACAGACAGACAGACAAACACAGACAGACAAACAGACATTCATGAATGAGTGAGAATGAAGGAGAGAAAGGAGAGAGGAGATGACATAATAGACAAACATAGACAGACATACAGATAAGAGAGGGGAAGATAGAGAAAGGAGGAGAGGATTTTAGCAGATGAATGAACAGAGATAATAAATATAGATATATATATATATATATATATATATATATATATATATATATATATATTATATATATATATATATATATATATAGATATATAGATAGAGAAAGAGAGAGAGAGAGAGAGAGAGAGAGAGAGAGAGAGAGAGAGAGAAGAGAGAGAGAGAGCGAATGAATGTTAATGAATAAGGGAGAAATAAGGGAGAGAGAGAGAGACAGACAGACAGAGAAGAGACAAGGGAGAGGAGGAGAGACAACAGAGGCAGAGACGGAGACAGACAGATAAACAGACAGACGAGAGAGGAGACACAGAGGAAGAGAGAGAGAAAGAGCTCTAATATAAAAACACGAACAGATGAAAATTAAACCAATTTTTTCGTATCAGTTGCATTTTACTTATTAACTCTCAGTGTAAATAACAGCAATACTGGTCATGATATTGATAAATAAAGGTATCACTGATATTGATAATTAATAAACAATGATAAATAAAAGGGCTAAAAAAAAAAAAACAAAGATTGATAAA
>NW_020872470.1:127881-130381 GCF_003789085.1 Penaeus vannamei
AATGCTCTGTGTGTGGTTGTGTTGCTGTATGTGTGATGTGTGTGTTTGGAGGGAGGAGGGATGGTAGAGAGGGAAGAAAAGAAGAAGGAGAAAAACACAAGAGCACAGCAACAAACAAAAAAAAAAAAAAGAAAGAGAAAGAAACAAAAGAGACAACAGAGAAAAAAAGAGAAAGAAAACAAAAAGAAAAAGAAAGAAAACAAAACAAAAACAAAAAAATAAAAAAAAGAAAAAAAAACAAAAGAAAAAAAAAAAACAAAAGAGAAGACACAAAAGAAAAAAAAAAAAAAAAAAAAAAAAACAAACAAAACAAAGAAAAGAAAAAAGAAAACAAAAAACAACCAAGCAAACAACAAAAAAAACACGAGAAGAGTATAGAAGAAAAAAAGAGACAAAGAGAAAGAGCGAATATGGGAAAGACGAGAGAATGAATAATATACAGAAAAACAAAAAAAATAATAATAATATCATATATACATTAATAATATAATTACAAAATAAAAACTATAATCAATAATAATAAATAAAAAAAAATAAATAAAATAACTATATAAATAATATAAAATATATATATATGATATTATATATATATATAAAAATATAGACGAAGAGGAGCGGGAACGGACGAAGAGAGAGAGGAGAGAGACGAGAAGAGAAGATTGAGAAGACGGAGAGATGACTGAGAGAGACAGACAGACAGAAAGAGAGAGACAGAGAGAGTTGTTGTATGTATGCCATAATTAATTGTATGAATATATTATTATATGAATGCTATACTATATAAGCTATATATATATAATGATATATATATATATATATATTATATTGTCGTATGTGTCGCTGGTGCGGCGCAGCGGCGCCTGTTGTTTGTATGTTGCGTGTGTAGTGTCCCCAATAAGATGTGTGTGACTTATATATATATGTAGTATATCTATAATATATATATAAGTATATATATATATACTATATAGTAAATATATTGTGTGATAAAATGTGGTTGGTGTGTGTCCAACTTGTTGACTGTGCTGTGTTATGTGTAGTGTGCTGTGTGTGTGTTGCTGTAGTTATGACATTGTTGTTCCAAAACTCCAGCTTTGTGTGTGGTGACGTATAATCTACTTGTAATGTGTGTGTGTCCAGTTGTGTGCTGTGTGTGCTTAAAGTTCTGGTGTAGTTGTATCTATTAGTGTGTTGTGTGGTGATCGTCTCCAAAAGAAAAACGACGTATCCTAATCTTGCGAAAATGATGTGTGTAGGAAGTGTGTGTAAGATGTGTGCTTGTCGTGTGTTGTGTATGTTATTCTACTTGTTGTATTTATTAATACTTTACTATTTTTATATTATATCTTTATTATATCTATAGTATAGAGATAGAGAGAGAGATTGAGGAGAGGACGAGAGATCGTAGAGAGAGAAGACGAAGATGAGAGAGAGAGACGGAAGACATAGAGAAAAGAGATGTTATACAGCATATAATATTTTATATGCTATACATAAAAATTAAATTTTATTTTCTTTGTCTGGTCATTCTATTTCTTAGTTTTAAATATATTATAACCCATGTTAAGATATGATTCCTTACAATATTATACAGCCCTAATAAATATGCACGATATATGAAACTATATTTATAATATCTATCAACACTTAACACAGCTACACCTATTATATATTATCATATATAATAATTATTATACCATATCATATATATAGCACGGAAAGAGGAGCGAGAGAGTAGGAGGAGGACGAATGATCGAAGAGAGCAGACAGACAGACAGACAGAACAGATCGAGAGGAGATCGACAGGAGAGGGAAGAGACGTAGAGAAATGTATGTATGGTTTGCATATGAAATGTACTGTATATATCATTGAGGACAAAAAGCACCAATTTTTTATATATTTAAATTCCTTATTTTTATCTTTATGTATAAAAGAAACCACTGAAATTTATAATCTTAGAAAACACAAACACACAGAACATAACAAAAAAATAAAAACACCACACCAATAAAATATGAGGTACATTTATTAACAATACTTTTTATCAGACGAATGTGGCTGGTCCTCATACTTATATATTGTATGGGATATCATTATATTATATATTTAAGCTAGCTCATTATACTCATATATATATTATGTGTAGTTCGTAATCTATATATTTAATATTTGTAAGTTGTTGTGCGCGCGCGCCGCAACTGTGTGTGTGTGTATGTGTGTTAATATATATATATGTGTATGTGTGGTGTGTGTTGTGTGTGTGTGTGTGTGTGATACACATGTACATGTGTCTATTACTGTGTATATAGATGTGGTATATAGACACACACACACACACACACACAACACACACACACACACACACACACACACACACACACACACACATATATATATATATATATATATTATATATATATATATATATATATTATATATGTATATTATATATATATATATATATAATATATATATATATATTATATAATATACATATAC
>NW_020872470.1:147881-150381 GCF_003789085.1 Penaeus vannamei
TTTTTTTTTATATATATATATATATATGTGTGTGTGTGTGATTGTGTGTGTGTGTGTGTGTGTGTGTGTGTGTGTGTGTGTGTGTGTGTGTGTGTGTGTGTGTGTGTGTGTGTGTGTGTGTGTGTGTGTGTGTGTGTGTGTGTGTGTGTGTGTGCTGCTTAGTCTCGATGTCCCTAATGGCCTAAACACTTGCCTCCATTGTGGAGGTTCCCTTTCCTAGAACAACACAAAGCCTATAATCATTTCTTTGTCTAGAAAGCGCGTTGGCCTCTAGTCGCCAGAGGGGAACCAACCCCATTTTCATTATATTTTGTCCGCCGCAAGAAATTTAAATCAGAAATTCCTCCGAGTTCGGAATGGATTTTGAAGGGCCATGTGGACTTCAATACTTTAAAAATCCTGACATTGATGAATAAGATTCTCCAAACTGACCAGACTCTCAGTCCTTCACTCTACAGGGATAGTTTACCTGAGGAAATGGATTTGGTACAATTTTTGCACATAAACGGACTGTATCTGCATGATGAATTATCAATACGTTTCAAATTGCCACCAAATCCATTACAGTTTCAGAAAATCGGTCGATTTCTGTACTAACGAAATAGTAAATGTCAGTTTTATAACTGCAGATATGTCTTGTATTCACTTGTTGCTTGAAGGAGGCAGTATGACAGGTATGCTTATAACTTGGTCATTTGATCTATGATGGCCATTGTAGTTTTGAGAGAACATGGTAGAATAATTGTTTATGGAGGTAATTTTCTGACCGTTAGTTTATCAAGACTGTCATATAATCATGGCATAGTCAACAGTATTTCACTGAAATTTAAGGTGAAGAGAACTGTCACTTTTGATATTTTTGTCTCCTATATCTGCACCGAAAACTCTGAAAAAAAAACATTATGCATAACAGAACTGGGAATTGATAACCACGATTAATTATCATTTGTGCACCACGAAGAAAAATTATGATAAAAAATCAAGATCTTAGTGGAAGGAACGAGCTGCGTATCGATACCATGGATTAGGCTACATTTATATAGGTTCTGATATCACTTGCTAGTCTAAACCTTTGCGCCTTCTAAAACAACATTAGCTATTGTTATTTGCAAGAGATCGTTGGTGGGTAACATTCCCCGTGAGTACCGCGGTGTATACAAAGACAATATCTCCATTTATGATTTTATATAATCACAGAAAGCCAGTTACTTCACTTCCTATGAAATCGAAAAATATCTTTCAGTGTAAAAAACTTAGCAGTGAGTCATTTATTCATTCATATAAAAAGAATCAACAAGAAACAAATAGAGAATATTTTGATAATAATTCATTCATAAAATATTTCCTTGACGGAGAGCCGCCAATTAGGCTGACACGAGCCGTGCAACCAATACCACTGTTTTAGACGCAAAGATTTTGCAATAAGCCAAATCATATATATATATGTGTGTGTGTGTGTGTGTGTGTGTGTGTGTGTGTGTGTGTGTGTGTGAATTAATGAATCAGTAAAATAGGTAGATGGATAGATTAATAGATGGATATAGAAACAGATAGATAAATAGACTCTCTCACACACATTTTCTCACTCACATACTGTTTTTGGGAAAAACAAGAAAATGCGGTCATGCAAATAACAATCGAAAATATAGATAACTGAGAAAAGATTAGTAACTACCTATATCTATCATACCTTGCATCGTTAGCGAAGTAATCAAATCCAATACCAATATTCACAAATAAGTAGATTTATATTCACAAATAAGTAGATAAATAAGACAAATAAATATATGGTTGTGAGATTTCCTGGTTATGAAAATAAAAATATATATATTGACATGCAGAGACGGTTACAATGCGATGCAATATTCGATAAGTGAAAACAGAAAGCATTCATGTCCACGTAATGATGATTCGATCTCTGGCATTGGTATACATTATATGTGTTTGGGATCAATAACGATACCATTTGTATGGTTATTGATAGTGATCCCATCAGTGTGTTCTTCATCACTGTAAAGAAATAGATATTATCTAAAGTAGTATTAGGTAGATTGATACTGATCTCGTAAGTAGCATGAACTGTTGTTCGTAATCATAAGTTGACAACAAATCCTCTACATATTTTGTCACTGCATGTAATGATTTTCTCTATTTTTGCCAATGATTATATGACATATATCCAATACCACTTGTCTGAATTCCTCCACCGAAATGCTGCGTCATCGACATCCCTTGCTCTTAGCGTACAGTTCAGTGAACGGCGTAAAGCAGATCAGTTTCACTGAAAATTCCGTCAGATGTCTTTAATTGTCCCTTAACTGGAAAGAAATTCCATTTTCAGATTAAGACCAAAATGTGATATTCCAGATATGTCAGACCATGTTGGTATAATTGTTTTTACATCATCTAATTATTAACTGGTAACATTTTTGCCACCGTATTTCCACCAACCTGTCTAACCCCATCGTGGTGTCGCCTTGATAGAAAGTTGAGCCATGTT
>NW_020872470.1:175381-185381 GCF_003789085.1 Penaeus vannamei
AGTGTGTCAAAACCTGAAACTTTACACTGAATTTTTTATAACAAGTGCCATCCTCTCTACACTTGTTTTGTGCATTTTGAGAATTATAAATTTGTAATAAAATTCAAAATAAATATCAATTTTAAATATTATGGAAACACCGTGTGTGATGTCATCGATTGTTTTCAATCTTCTTCTAGATTACATATTCTTAGGGCTTATTTTCTTATTCATTCTTGGAAGAAAGTAGTCCATAGTGTTAGTTATCCAAGGCTGGAAACGATCGTTAACGCCACATATGTTTCATGCCAGACTTATGCCACTGTTAATGCATGCAAGTATGTGCCATTTTAATTTTTCTAATAAAAAGAAAAATGGAATGTGTTTCTTTTCCTTCAGACTGTATAAATGTGTGTATATGAATACACGTCTTTGTGTATATGTATATGTGTATATATATGCTTTATATAAATATATATAATATATATATATATATATATGTATATGTATATATATAATATATATATATATATATATATATATATATATATATATATATATATATATAGAGAAGGGGAGATAGGGGCAGAGAGAGAGAGAGAGAGAGATGAGAGAGAGAGAGAGAGAGAGAGAGAGAGATGAGAGAGAAAGAGAGAGGGGGAAGAGAGAAAACAGGAGAGGGAGGGAGAAAGAGAGAGAGAGACCACAGAAAGATTGAGAGTGAGAGAGAAAGAGAGACAGGCAGACAGAGAGAGAGAGAGAGCATCAAACAGAGAGACAGACAGACGGATAGGGGAGAAGAGAGAAAGCAGTGGAGGGAGTGAAGGAGACACAGAGTGAGTTAGAAGAAACGAAGGAGAAAGAGAAGAGAGAGGGGGTGGGGGAAAAGAAAGAGAGAGAGAGATTCAGACAGCTGACAGAGAGAAAGGGGGGGGGCAGAAGAGGGCGGGGAAGAGAGAGGGAGTTAGAGGAAGGAAGGGGAGAGAGAGAGACAGACAGACAGAGAGGTAGAAAAGAGGAAGCAGAGGAGGGAGTAAAGGAGAGGCAGAGGGAGTTAGAGGGAAGGAGGGGGAAAGAGAGAGAGGGGAGGGGGGAAAAGAGAGAGAAAGAGAGAGACGACAGGAGGGAGAGGGAGAGAGACAGACAGACAGGCACATACAGAGAGAGGGGGGGGGTAAAAATCAGGATCGGGAGGGAAGGAGAGAGAAAGAGGCAGAGAGAGAGAGACAGGCAGACAGACAGAATATTGCAAGGAAGAGGAGTCATTGCAATTGAATGCGCGCATAGGGAGTAAATCGTGCCCGACCAGAGATACAAAGGGAACCAGTAGTTTCTGCCTCACATTGGGGGGAAAAACTGCTGAGAAGCTGCCTTGTTTGAAAGTCTATGATTCATGATTTTCTTTTTTTTTTTTTTTGTATGCACTCAGCAAATTATTTCTTGTTAATTATATTGTTTTAACGAAGGGAAAGAAAATAAGCTTTCAAAAATTCATAATCTAACTTAAATATATATTTTTTATGTTTATAACCAAACTAATATTTCTTACCTTTGTAATCAAACTAATATTTCTTATCTTTAAAATCAAATTAATATTTCTTACCTTTATAATCAAACTAATGTCGAGATAGTTACTGATTCAACATTTAAAAGATGCATTCGTTATACCTGTAAAGATTTCTGGACCAAAATTTAGTGCTTATAACTAATAGCCTTGTTAGGAAATATTTATTATTTTTTTGTGTTAACCAAAGATACAGCAACGGAATTAGTCGAAGAAGACAATTCTAATTGGGCTAAAAAATGAATTGCGAAAGGAACATTTAGAATAGAGTAAAGTTTAAAAAAAGAAAATGATAAAATTTAGAAAGGAAGGATCAATCAGTTTTTCGTCCAGTGTAATAACAAGAAATATCAGGGAGTAGGGTGACTGTCTCGATCCCGTCTCGTGCTTGTTTTCATCATATTCATTGTAATTATTATTTATTTATAATTATTAGTCAAGGAGAGTCATCCTTAATATTTTATCAATTTAGTAAAAGAGAATATATTTTTCTTATATTGTTTATTGCTAATGTGGTATGCTACCTATTATTATTTGTTTATAGAATAAAAACGAAAACATGTTTTTATAACCGAGGTATCTTCGGCGTACTCAAAAGAGGAATAAATTTAATCCACTCCATGAGCTATTCATATAAAAAATAGATAAGTCAAAATTAGGTACCAAGGTGCCCTTAACCATAAACGTAATCTGGGGCCCAAAATGACCCAAAGCACAAGGTGAATTTTCGTAAAATTGAAAGTACCGGCGCCAGAGAGTGACGCCATTTCATAGAGTAAAGTTTATATCTTTACCCAGTTTATATCTGGGTAAAGTTTACCCATCATTTCCTGAGATGTCGCTTTGTGGCTGGTGTCTAATAACCCGCCATTACTTGCACCCTTGACTAATCAGAATACACAGACATGGCTACATACGAGATTATGACATGTTTAGAAGCTAATGATGTTTTTGAAATGGAAACTGATGATCTCGACGTGATGAATGATTTAGATGTCCACAAAATGAATCCACATCAGCCATTTCCACATCTCTACTTGTCAACACCTACACTGAAAAAGGACACGTGACCCAGACAGCATCTCGCCTGATGCCTCATGCGACACCTCCACTCGTCACTGTTGTCACAAATGCCACTTCTTTACCTGCTGCTGCCACTTCTGCATCTGGCAGTTGTTTAACACCTGTCTCTCCAAAGAAGAGTAAATGCCGCTTGCCACTTCACCTGCTGTAAATTCACTTCCAACATCACCTGTTGCTGCATCGGCTCCCACTTCGCATGCTGCAGCCTCGCCTATCATTATCCCACCAGTCTCCACGTCTACTGTGTCATCAAAGAATAAACTGACGGCTTTGGATGCTGATAAATAACAGTAATAGTTCAAAGGAAGGCGATATTTGGTTGCAAAAAATGGCCAAAACTGGCTGGTAGACCATCCTAGGATGAGAGAACGGCACTATAGAAATTATAGCACGACCCACTGCTGCCAGTGAGAAAGCAAAGACGTTTTGGAGTGTTTTGAATTATTTCTAATACAAAATATTATTTATCAAACTTTAGAATACACCAACAAGATCACCGCTTGTGCAGATAAGTTTGCTGCCAAGGATGCGACCTTGCACCAAATTAATGCAGAGATCAGAGCTCTTTTAGGTGTGATTATATTTGTCGCACGCATGGACAACCATGTCAGCACCCAGAAGAGCCAGCAGTATGCTGCGCCTGTGCACCATACTGTAATGAGTAAGAGAAGGTTTGTCACATATATTACCGTATTTGCTAAATTCTCGTATTCTATATTAATGATAATGATGATGATAAAAGTAAATAATGGTAATTTTAGTAATGATACGGGTTCACCACGCTCTTCCTATACTTGCGGTTTGATGACCCTACCACTTGGAAGGAGGGGGTGAAAAAGGACAAGTTGGCACCAGTCACAACTATCTGGAACTTATCCATTGGTCAGTGTCCAGGAAACTATATCCCAGGAAACAACCTGATAGTCGACGAGCAGCTGTTGGCTATCAGGGGGAGATGTAGTTTTCGAATGTATAATCCAAATAAACCTGCCTAATACGGAATCAATATCATGATGTTTGATGCTGATTCCAAGTACCTTCTCAATTCCATTCTGTACACAAAATACATAGCTCACTTTATTAATTTATCAATTATTATACATACAGTGTGATCTCTATATTCATTTTATATACCAGTTACGTCATTTGATGATGTTGCAGGCAAGTAAGTCACCGGATGCCATGAAAACCCCACCTGGACAGGCCAAAGATAACTTGCACTCGTCGAGCCTTTCTTCCGAGTCTCCTTGCAACATTACCTGTGACAATTGATTTACCATTTTGCCACTTGCAAATGCTTTGCTGGAGCAAGGTATTTGTGTGAACAATAAGGAAGAAACCGTATGTTCTTGAGGAAATGACGGAGCTGCATAAGGAGAGGGCAGTAGGCACAACCCTTTTCCATCCTCTCTTCCTCTTTAGTGTCTTACGAAGTTGAGAAAGACAAGACAGTCCGTCTCCTGTCAACCAAGCATCGTAAGCCATTGATGGAAGATGGAAAATCTCAGGTGCTACAGTAATGCAATTCAACAAAATGATGTGTAGGTACATTTGATGGGATATATAGCACCTGCAGTTGTAGCCGAAAGGTTGAAAGGTGGCCACAATGTATTTTCTGAGGCATCTTAAAGCTGCAACATCAACGCCCACATTATCCACACTTGCAACAATACAATACTCCCCATAAGAAAATTCATACAAGACTTTGCCATGGTTCTGGTTGCACCGTGGGCCTCATAAAGAAGCACTTTACCAGGCATAGAACATCCGAAGTGTGTTTGGATGGAACAGGACTAATCCTACATGCCCTAAGGGTCTCAAGGAGTGGAAAAGGTGTTCCATTTGCACACGGAAGAAGGATAATAATACGCACTCTCTGCATGGACTGCAACCTCCCAGTTTGCGGCTCCAACTCCAGGAGCATCTGCGTAAACTGCCTCTTATGAAAGTAAATACGGTTACATTTGTTATACAAAATTTGCATGACCCATGGAAGACAATACATATACGATCTCCCAAAAAAATGAAAAACATGACATACCAGATTATACCATCCTGAAGATCCAGGTGCCTACCAATTTTCTAGGTACTCTTGTCTCTATAGTGCCTGAGAATGAAGAAAAAGCACAGCTAGCGCGCATTCACTATCGGATAAGGAAATCGTCTTGAAGAAATATTACATTTCTTTAGTAATTTTCAGTACACTTAACCGAGCTGACTCCCCTTAAGGTAAATATTGATCAATTTTCTTTTTTTTATTAATTTTTCTTTTACACATTTGCATATTTGTGATACAATAAGCATGACCCATGTAATATTTTCTTTGAAGAATTCCTAAAAGAAACAATATATAAAAACTTTTATCAGACTGCATAGATGACACCTCTAAGGAGAACCTGGTGGATGGCAATTCCATTATTAGGGAGTCTGATTCCTCGAGCATGAAGGAAAGGAAAAATCCCTCCTAGAACCCATCCACTCGCAAATAAGAAATGTAGTTTATAAAAGTGATTATTTTTTTTTCAGTGATTTTTTTTTGAGCGAGTATCAGTCACACACACGGTTACCAGATTTATTTTTTCTGGACTTGTAATGAAGTGGGAAAAGCTTATCTTTCATCCTGCACCTTTAATGCTGCAACACAATATTTAGTTTTGTAATGATTTAGTTTAGTAATGATGGGTCAATTTGACCTGCATTGAATGCATCGTGGCACCCAGTCAAGAGATTGAGAATTTTTTGAAATTGATACTCTTTAATATTTAAACTTCCCCAGTATGTGGCAACCGTGATTTAGTATAATATATTGTATTTTGAATTAAATATCTTATATGGCACTAATATTCCTTACCTTTATAATCAAACTAATATTTCTTACCTATACAATTAAACTAATATTTCTAACCTTTATAATCAAACAAATATTTCTTACCTCTATAATCAAACTAATATTTTTTACCTTTACAATCAATCTAATATTTCTTATCTTTATAATCAAACAAATTTCTTACATTTATAATCAAACTAATATATCATACCTTTATTTCTTACCTTTATAATCAAACAAGCATTTCTTACCTTTATAATCAAACAAATATTTCTTGCCATTATAACTAAACTAATATTTCTTACCTTTATAATCAATCTAATATTTCCTACCTTATAACCAAACATATTTCTTACGTTTATAATCAAACTAATAATTCTTACCTTGACCTAAATCACTATTGCTGTCAGAGCACCAGAATATCAGACATTAAAACATTACCCAATATCATTTTCTTCCTAATACAGCTATTAAATGGGTTAGTGCTTAACAAGCTGCGACCTTGGTGCCGCATATAACTCTTTCAAAAGACCTGCTGTATTCCTGTCACAGACTTAGATGTGCAAATTATTGTAATAAAGAAAAAAAGAAAAAAAAAGGGGACAATATAATGACATGGATAGCCACAATTTACATTTGTAATGCTATTTTCATTATTACTATTATTCCTTTAATATAATTTTTCCTTTATTATCATTACTATCATTTTTATCATTATAACATTAATTATTATTCTCATTGCCATTATCATCAGTATTATTATTATTATTACTATTATCATTATTTCTATTATTATTATTATTACTGTTACTATTCATCATTATTATCATATATAATCATTATTATCATCATTGTTATTATAATTTTTGTCTTCCTTCATTCATTATAATTACCATTCTTTCATTTTATAATAAAAACATAACGATAAAAGAAAAGCTAACATGATATTCAGTCAATAAACACATGATCCGTGATATATTTTATTATTCCATTGTCAAAAATATGGAAGAAAATACCCAATACAGTTACCATTAACCAGTAATATAATTTCCTCACCCATTAAATTCACCCATTGCGTGTATATATGTATATATCTATATATCTTACCTAGGTATACAAAGTATTCAGTTACCTTAAACATAATAATATGTACAAGACAGAAAGTGAAGGCAGGAAAGAGAGGAGAAAGGGGAGAGAAAGGAAAAAAAATAGAGAGAGAAAAAGAAGGGGAAGACAGAAAAGGAAGAGAATAGAGAGAGAGGAGAGGATAGAGGGACAAGGAGAGAGAAAACTAGAAGAGAGATAGACAAAAGAAAAGAGGGAAAAGGAAAAAATGGAGTGAGAGTGTGTGATGGAAAGTCTTGCATGATGATTAAATGCTTTATATTGTAGCTTCCTACCTTATAAAAAAAAAAAAAAAAAAAAATGTTAGTCATACAAATACAAAGCAGCTAATGCTGTTGCAATGGCAACCCCTGTTGTTACCCACACAGATGTATTACTTGGAAGAAGCTGAAATCCAACAGCTCCATTGCCTTCTCCACCATTCTTTGCTTCTTCAAATTCCTTCATTTGGTCTTCTGGCAGGTCAACATAAACAGCATCTTCACCTACATTATCACGCAGGGTTATGAGATCAAGAACTTCAATTTTGTCATTTTCTGAGCTCCATATAGTAATGGTACTGTCTGGAATCTGGAAAGTAGAAATAAAATATTCACATAAATAAATATATACCTACATACAGAAAAACACATAGATAAGTAAACAAAGCGTTTCCTTCCTTTCATGTCAAACCTTCACTGACTTGCATTACATCTCTCCCCAGCTGTTAAACCTGTCACAAGAAACACCTATGCCAGAAAGTGATTGTGGGGAGGCCAGAGTGGTCCTAGCAGAAGAGGGTAGAGAATCTGGGGATGGCATGGGTGGGTATAGTAGTCTCTGACAGATTGCAGGAGAATCAGATTGGGAGAGAAGCCATTTAGAAAAACAGATGACCCAGTGGGGTAGAAGGTATAGGGATAGGGGTGGAGAGTTCTTTACTGATAGCTGGAATAAATAAACAAGACAGTAACAAATGCACTAGTTTGCCCTCACTACCTCCCATTTGAACTAAAACAGAGAAATGAAATCAGCCCATCAGTTTTTTAAAAGCTTATTCTCATTTTTTTATCATATCTATTTGTTACATCACATTAGCTGATTTTCTAAGGTAGGGTGAAAAATCATATTTCGGTGGACATCAGATGTGGCTGCTACGACATTAAAAATAGCGGGTAGGCCTTCAAAATTTCAGGGGGGTTCAGACACCTTCAGACACATCGCACAAAATGCAAAACATTCCAAAAAATTTTGCCAAAAAAATAATAAAGATATTCAAAAGTACTCACGGAATCAAGGAGCCACTCTAGGTTCTCTAGCGACTCTCCTACAAAAAGCAGCGCGTATAGGAAATGTGATTGGCTGAGTTATGTTGTTTTTCTCCAGTGTGGCTACCATCTCTTCGACCATCTCGACCATTATCCTCTGAGTACTGAGTCGTCCATCCCACCGATAATGTGGCCTGCAAAGATCAAACATTAACATGGATTGTACTTATTGAGCTAATACATTATATATAAAGGATTGAGAAAGAGAGAGAGAGAGCGAGAGAGAGCATTATCCTTAAATAACTTCATCCATTTGATATTACCAAAGATCCTTTAACCACCATCATGCAAACCTAATACAACAGAATTGACAACATCCTCATGCTTTCCTCTTACCTAACTGGTTTTGGATTTACCACACACACTATATGTATTTCATATGGATTCAGGCAAATTGAGCTAATAAATGCCATTGGAGCTAAATAGATTGTGTAAGCTGAGAATTTTTATTCTTAATTCCTGAATGCATCAAGTCACAGTGCAAAACTAACAATATGTACTTAAACAAAAGAAAAAAAAAGAGAAAAAAAATCCTATGCTACTGTGGAAGTACTCTGTAAAAGACTAAAATTTCAGCATCAACGGATACGGCTTTGCCTACAGACTTCAAGATATCAGCAATTCCATCCACAATGGGAAAGTAATCTGCCAAAAAGAAAGTTAACTATACAAAGGAAAATATATATATAAATAACATATATAATATCTACATAACATAAACATCTACATCTACATATAAATACACACACACACATAAATATAATATATATATATATACTATATATATATATATAATATATTATATATATATATCTATTGACATAAATAATATATACATAATACTACATAATATATACATAAAATACAGTATATAATAGTACATATAGATATACATTCATTTAATTACATATTAACATATGAACAAGACTAATATACATATACAACATATATATATATAAATATATAATTATATATATATATATTATATATATAATACACACTATACAAATATATATATATATACTATTAAACCTATATATATATATCTAATATATATAACCACACACATTATACATACAATATTATACATATATACATATATTATCATATATAATATATACATAAAAACAAATATACAAAACAATATAACATAATATAAATATATATAAATAAATAATATAATATGAAAAGTAATATAATATATATATTATATAATAAAATAGTTAAAAAGTATAACGTTAAAAAAATAAATGGTTAAAAATATATTAAATAAAATAAAATAAAATGGTAAATAAAAAATAATAATTTATAATATATATATATATATATCTATAATAAAAAATATATATATATTAAATATATATGTATTAGAAAAGGTATATAATAAATAAAGTATTATATATATATATAAATATATTATGTTATTATAAGTGATATATAGTATATAAATAATATAGATATGTTGTGTGTGTATAATCATATAATATAATATATATATATATTAATATATAGTGTTTTTAACATAATATTACATATAGGATTAATAATATATTGTAAACAACTATGTAAACATATATACATACATATAATATACATATAGCACAAAATTATACACTACACTATACATACATACAGCAGTATGACACAATATACACATATTACACATACATACTACACACATAAAATAAAAAAATATATACTATATATTATATATATATATAGATATATATATATAATATAATATATATATAATATAATACATATATATAATTATAGTAATATAATATATAATAGTATACTACATACAACTACAAATATACATGCTGTACAATAAATAGCATATATTAATATATATCTGTATCATATAATTTATATATAGTAAACTGATTATAATAGTAAATATAATATATAAATTATATACAAATATAATAGATGTATATATAACATAATTATACATATAATTATTATAGTCATATATATATCCGACATATAAACATATATTACATATAGTAACATATAGTATTATACATAAGATATAATATAACAAATATATACATATATTAATATACTATTAATATACAAAGATAATATAATATAATATATATAGAATATATA
>NW_020872470.1:202881-207881 GCF_003789085.1 Penaeus vannamei
TCCTTGTTAACAATTTCCATGTGCATATTTTGGGTATTATTGGAAATGCAACCTCACACCTAATTTAAGGAATCTGAGCATACCATGTGGTAGAACACATCATTCTATGATAGTTTTATTCTATACCATTTTCTACGCAAATTGATAATAACGGAGTTATAGAGGGTATAAAATCCACGATTTCCAGGAGCCGCAGTTACCTTTCCGCCTCCAACGCCGCGACAAAATGACAGAAGTCGTTAAGAGCGACGGGAAATCGGACGGATTTGTAGCGGTGACGTATGCGAGGGAAATCAAATGAGCCAATTGGATTCGTGCGTGATCGTGACGTGAATATAGACACTCAATAGAACCAATCTGATATGGAATAGATCATCAATGGACACTGGAATCATATCAATCAATCGAACTAAATATCAACAAAATAACGAAATAAGCTTAGTAAATCTACATCACGGTGTACTACCAATCGAAGTACACTGCCCGCACTGTAAGACGTCGTGTCATTACAGAAATGACAAGACACCAGTGGGTTTGTGGTGCATGGAGAATGATTTTTAAAAACGAAGAAAGCAGTGTAACTTTACTGTAAGCGAACGCAATTCCCGCCAACAACGACCTGGAATACTCCGACGATCTCAGTGACCCGCTGCTTGGCCCGTCTGGAGGTAAGGCTGAAGGTAAGATGAGGTTCAAACTGTTCCTTGGTCTGGGCTCTCTCCTGCCGGAACATAGAGGTGAAGATTTTGCAGACCAGGCGGGGGTGGGGGGCAGCCCCTCTGAAAGGTGGTAAAAGGGGGCGAAGCCCCCTATATCTATTGAACACGTGTCAGATACCTGGTTTGGCCAGGCTCTATCCTGCCGGAACATAAGAGGTAAAGATTTTGTAGAGCAGGTGGGGAGTAGGGGGGCGGTAGACCCCTGAAAAGGTATTTAAGGGAGCGGAGCCCCCTATACTACCCGGAAATGTGTTAATATACTATGCTTATTAGTGTTCTACTGATATTTCTCGAAATTCCCAGATATGTAGGCCTATCATACCTTCCCCAGTTATCGAGACCGATATTGTAGTTATGCTTCGTTTGTGAAGAAAATGAGTGCTAGATTCGTTCGAAACACGACGAAAGCTATTGGAAAAGTATTCTATTCACCCCCAAAATGGTGTGGGGTTGCATTTCCAAATTTACCAAATTTAAATTGTGAAAAACATCTCTCAAATGATAAAACGTTAGAGTTGTACTTCCCTTAAAAATCAAATTATGCTTATTTTGTTATTTTTCACTTAAATTTGTTAAGTCTACCTTCCGATAAACGTAAACGAGACACGTGAAAGCAAATGAAGTGCTTTCATACACGTACAAATAAATATCAATTATTTTAAAGATCGTTGGTGCACAGCGAAACTGTTAGCTAGCCAACATGATAAAACACACACACACACACACACACACACACACACACACACACACACACACACACACACACCACACATAATATATATATATGTGTGTGTGTGTGTGTGTGTGTGTGTGTGTGTGTGTGTGTGTGTGTGTGTGTGTGTGTGTGTGTAATCTGTACATAGTTGTGCTTATATATTCATACATATTCATTTATATAAACGCAGATATAACATCGTAAAGAAGAACAACAATCCAAGGAAAGAATAGCATGCACCACGAACGAAGGTCCTCCAAGCACACCACAGTAAGACGCATCACGATCGCGCGACCTCCCTCGTCTCTTCCACTGACCCCGATCTCTCTCCTTCAGGCTCCCTTCACGCCTCCAACACCCCTTCCTTTCACTCACTCTTCCTTTGCACTTCCCTCGCTAATTCTGGCGACGCTACACCTCTTTTTCTCATGATCATATAAAAATCGATAACTAAATGTATTCCTAGTTCCCTAAACGGATGAAAATACATTAACTCACCCTGAGCTGTTGTACGAGTCACTTTCCCCTTCCGAGGACGGAGTTGGTGACTGGCTGAGGGGAAACGTGTCAGGCAGCGTTGGCAGCGGTTGGCGGTTACTACTTTATATCTTCGGAATTATTCGTGGGAAAAAATCGCCATTTTATCATTAATAGGTCACATCTCCAAATCATTCGACCTATGTTAGATAACTATCTAATGTAGCTGAGAATCCGGAAAAATTTGTAGTTGTTTATAGTTGCGATTTATGAACATGTGCCGGCATCATCTAAGAAGTGCATGAAATTTCGCCTAACACGTACTACATATTCTAAGCGTATTCCTAATCCAGACTTGCAATTAAATTATCATGAAAAGTGCCTGGTTTGGGAAATTAATTTTATAGGATCGAAAATCCCGCTTTCGTGTGTTCGTGCAATTGCATCTCTTTATTCCAATTATGTCTCTTTCTTTTATGCTTTGTAACGTTCTTTCTTTCCACATATCTCTCTCTTTGACATTTCTCTTCCTATTGACCTTATCCCTTATCCCAGCTCCATGCTCTTATTCTCTGCTCGCTAGCTTATAACTTTCCTAATGATACAATGGTGGAAAATGCAATCTACAAATGAGGCAACAGTTTCCGTCTTTAAGTTTTAAGAAGTAGAGGAGAAGAAGGAATATGTCAGGGGAGGAGAGAAGCAAAAAACTGTAAATTCAAATATAGGGAAAAACCTGGGAAAGCTTGATGACTTCAACAGAGGTTGTCTCCTTATGGCCGTCAATACCGATTTTCTTTAAGTAACTGAATGTAACATTTTATCTCTATCCTTTGTTCATTTTCTTCTTCACTGTTCTGCCTTTTCCCTCATTCGTTCATTTGCTTTCCCTCCTTCTTCCTTGTTTCTCTCTCTCTTATTTATTCATTGATTATATCTCATATATCAATTATGTATCTTCTTTTCTGTTTTTTCTCTCATTCATTCACTGATTCATTTACTGAATCTCTCGCTTCTTCACTCATTCATTTACTTCCTCTCTCTTCCTTGTTTTTCTCTTCCTCTCATCCATCAATTTTCTCTTAATCTCTTTCATGCATCTATTTTTTCCCTCTCTCTTTTCCTTTCTTTCTTTCTCTCATTTACTTCTTCACTCGATCTTTTTCTTTCCCCCATTCTGTCTGTGGCGTGAAGCATTGGCTACCCTGTTCTGGCTCAGACTGATAAGATTCCAGTCTAAACTTGCTCTCCTGCATTTATGTCTCTCCCACCACATTCCTGTCGTCATTCACAATGTTATATTTATCCGAAACAACAACAGGCTTTGGAAAAATTAGTTGATTACGCGTCATAACTTAACAGCAGCTCCGAACAACCGCCTGGTGTGATGTCTGGAATTCAAATTGGGTTCGGTCTAGCCAAACTTTACGGCCGATTTCAATGTTATGATAAAACGGCATTCCCTTTATTCATTCTTTTAAGTGTATGCTATAAATTGAGCTGCGTTTTTACATGTAACGGTAATTTTGTGTATTTTTTTTGTATATATACTGTCAAATGACTGCTACATATATAATATATATATATATATATATATATATATATATATATATATATATATATATATATATATATATGCATGCGCATAGATAGATAGGTTTATAAATAGCTAGAGATACGTATATACACATACATACATTATATATATATATATATATATATATATATATATATATATATATATGTGGTGTGTGTGTGTGTGTGTGTGTGTGTGTGTGTGTGTGTGTGTGTGTGTGTGTGTGGTGTGTGTGTGTGTGTGTGTGAGTGAATGAATAGAAGTACAGAGATAAAGGGCTGTATACGTATATATGCATAGTGAGACTTTACGAATACGTCGACGGACATATGTTATCTCATTTCAAGATGAGAACGATTGTTTATCGCCCAATGACAGCCACTGCCATTTCTCCTGATCTTCCAAGAAGCAAAGAGCCACAGTTGCCGACGCTCAGACCGGTTCAGCCGCAGCAGCAAAGGCGTTTTATTCCTGCAAAACCTGCTGGGCGCGCGACGTGATATTCGGAGCCACAGGAGCTTCAGAGCAGTCACGTATGAAGGCACCCCCCCCCCCCCCCCCCGCGTGAATCTTAAGGAATTCCCAGGGACTTCATGCCACAACTCGCCGTCGCAGCAGCCTCTTCATGCCTGCGCTCGAAGGTGAACTGAACTGAACTGCTGTAGGATGATTGTCGCGCTTCTGCCCTTCACCGCGACCAAAAAGCCTCTCTCAACGCACGCTCCCTTGTCTTCAGCAAAATACCTCCACTGCACCGACATTCACTGACGCCCGCACTGTCGCCCATATCCACAGACATTTCCAGACCTTCTGCAACAACCGCCCCCACACGCAAACCTCTTCTAAACGCATCGCTGCCTTGACGCCGCCCATCTTAACCAAGTCAGGATCTCTGTCTGCTCCACAGCGTCCTAACGTCGCCCACGAGGCCTCCAGCAGGTCTTGTTTCGACTCCTGCTCGCGGCCGCACGCAGCGCCCAGAGCGTGCAAATCACCTGCGACTCCCGGCATTTGGATTTTGTATTTGTGTCATTTCCTTCCGTATCATAATTTCTACGGAAATTTCGGCTCGATATGATTTCCACGCGCTTCTTTCATCGTGATTATGTTGCTTCTCAACGTCCTATACCTTTTTAACTACCTCTCCCAAGGTCGTGTCACGTTTTCATAGTGTCATACACACACACGCGCGCAAGCACGCACACACGCACACACACACACACACACACACACACACACACACACACACACACACACACACACACACACACACACACACAATATATATTATATATATATATATATATATATATATATATATATGTGTGTGTGTGTGTGTGTGTGTGTGTGTGTGTGTATCTATCTACTATGTATATATATATATATAATATATATATATATATATATATATATATATATATATATATATATTATATATATAATATATATATATATATATATATATATATATGTATATATATATATATATATATATATAATATATATATATATA
>NW_020872470.1:230381-235381 GCF_003789085.1 Penaeus vannamei
ACAGTCATTCGTACTGCATCAAGATTCCCTGTCTCTCCTTTGTAATATCGTTATTTTTTTTCTGCATATGCATTTGTTTATTTATTATCATTTTTCTGTATTTGTCATTTGTTGTGCAGTAGCAAATTTGTAATAAACTATTTTTGTTTAGCAGATTCCATACTATCTCTCAAGTTAGAGTACAACTGTGCACAATAACAAGTAAATTTTTCTTTTATTGAACATAAATTGTGCTGCTGGTGAGCAAGAATAGGATCCTGAGCATGGAGATAGGTCCTCCCTGGAGCTTAAGGGGACCGCCTTTTTTTTTTCGATTTTCGACTTTTCTTGCCAATTTTGATGAAACTCACACCCTTTTATTTAGACCCCTGCCTGATCCCTGTGGTCAATTTTTTTTTTTTTTTTTTTTTCGAAATCAGCAGAACAGTTCTTGAATTATTGTCAGAAAAAATTAAAAATTGCAAAGTTCTCATTTTAAAAATTGACAAAAAAAAAAAAAATAAAAAAATAATAATAAATAAATAATAAATAAATAAAATCCAGAAAAAATTACACATGCATTCTGATGTGATTTTGATCATTTTGATTCATCCTAGATCTAGTGCTTGTTCGAAGCGTTTGTTTCGATTTCGAAATAACTTTGATTTTGGACTAAAATTGTGTCTGCTACAGGTTTTGCGCCTACAAAGGTGGTGTTTCGAGATATCGGCAGTTTTCATTTTCATCTTTCCATGACTATCTTGGTATCAACAAAATGAGGTATAAGAGAAGTCTCTCTCTATATCGTAATCCTCTATCATCAACCTGCATTCCGAAGTCTTTCAGACATTGCCAGCACGTAACTCTTTCTCAAAATATCATGTATAGTGATGTAGGGTGGCAGTGATTTGGGGTGTCTATAGGCCTACATTGACCATTTCTAAAAATTTCTGTAAAATTAAAAAAAAAATCAGTCATTCTGATTTCATATATGAATAGAGCAACCTTTCTACTATAATATGTGGAAGCCAATTTTTAGAAGTCAATTTTTTTTTTGTAAATATTTTGTAAATATCTCGACACCCTAAAAAGGGATACTGAAAATATGTCCCTTTCATAAGACACACATGAAAATATTGCAAATCCTTATTGCAGTGTGTAATAGATCTACTATTCAGCTACAAAATGAGCCATAATACATTAAATTCAGACTGAAAATACGTGTGCTATGCATAGAAATGCGAAGGACCTAAACATCACGCTTTTTCCTTTTCATTATTTTATATTTTACATGACAAATCATGTACGAAATAATTGTATATGATATGATTATCTATTATTGTTGCTCTGATGGGGTTTTACAACGTTGATACTGGTCAAAAAAATAACCGTTCTCCAGTCAAACGGGTATCATAAGCGTCCTGTTCTCAGTGTGGCCAGGCGTTGCCAGACCATGACTCATGTGTCTTTGCACCTGCGGATCATTGGTGTTTAGCTCTATGGGGCCACATGGCCAATTTTCACACTCAGACTCCCGTGAAAAGACAAAATAGAAGTACAGGGTGGTGTAAAAATATGTATACAAGGTATGTAAGCACATATAGATCAATTTCATGTACCCCATGACCTTTTTTGTTTATTTATATTGTTACTTACATTTGTTTCTTTGTTGTTTTGTTTGTTGTTGTTTTTTTTTGTTTGTTTGTGTTTTCTGATATTTCTAAAAGTTATGAACACATTTTAATGAGATTTTAACCATAGGTGTGTTTTAACCTAACTTAGATGCCTACTGCACTTTGGTGTTATGAACAGATTTTAATAAAATTTATACATGAGGTGTGTCCAGGCCTAACTAATATTCCATAAAATTTTGTTGGTGATCCGGATCATTTGGCAGTCCTACCTCCCATATGGGGGGGGCGGGGGAAGGTTTGCATTATTGAAATGTTTTGCTCATATATCAAACTATGTATGATGAAAACATAAAGAAAAGAAAATATGCCATATGAGTGGCTTATCATATTTATTTATTTGTACGAAAGATTTCTTTGTTATTGTTTTTTGGACACTTGCCAGATTTTAAAAATTGTTCATCTTATGTGAAATTTAATAAGCTTTCAAAAAATAATTTCATTTTTTTATTATTTGTAATAATTTCGGTTGACATCGAAAATAGCTGCTACCTAGCGCTAACTGGTTAACAGTTGGCCTTGAAATTTTCAGGGAAGTCCTGAAACTCATTGAAAATGCATTAAACGCAGATTTCGGCAAGTTGGGCGAAAAATGACGAAAAAAGACCGGGCGGTCCCCGTAAGCTTTTTCAACCATGGATCATGGATGATGGTGGAAATAATGCAAGAGCACCTACCCAAATGCCTATTCCCGACACCTACCCCTCAGCCAAATTTTTTCATGATATGACCAAATGTCACCTGGATCCAAGGGTTAATCTTTAAAAGAATTATTGTTAATTTGGTGATATCTTAATTTTGTTTTTAATTAGCACCCAAATTCCATGTCAATATTGTTTTTCAGAGTGTTTTGCAATTACACAGTTTAGCAAATGGCGACCACCTTACAACTTTACCACTTGAGATTGGCACTGTCAGTGGTTACTCTGGCAAGCGCACTCATTCAGAAATGTTCTACCAGTTCACTTCCTTCCTCTCCCCTGGCATCATCTATCACCTTGATCTAACTCAGGAACCACTGACTCCAAAGGTAAAGTCTCTCAGGATTTCGGCCATTTATCTTTTATATAATGTATTGTTGTCTGTTACATGTCTGTTGTATGATTTTGAATCTTAGATTTTTTTTTACATTTACTTTACTTTTACTTTTACTGTTCATATTCTCTCAGGTGTTCAGAGAAATTAAGATTGAAGGCTTCAACCCTGCTCAGTTTGAAATGAAGCAGGTGTTCTACCCAAGCAAGGATGGTACCAAAATCCCCATGTTCATAGTCCATGGTAAGGACATGAAGATGGATGGTACTGCACCAACTCTACTCTATGGATATGGAGGATTTAATATCAGCATCCAGCCATACTTCAGTGTCTCTAGAGTCATCTTCATGCAGCTCTCTAAGGGCGTCTTGGCTATACCCAACATTAGAGGTGGTGGGTGAGTAGGTTTTGATCATCACCCTGTTTGCCACAAGAGAGTAGCATTAGTTAACCCACAGATGACAGGATCTCCCAGCATCATATAGAACCATGCATAGGGCAGTGCATAAAGCTAGCTGTTTAAGGGAAAATTAAAAGCATGGCAAGTGCCAAATATAAAAGTTTTTGCATAGTTTATAACTTTCAACTTTGGAGACCCATTGGAGACCCAACCAAGATAATGAACTATCAAAAGAAATTCCATCACAAGTGCAACCCCCTGGCAAAATGACCCATAGTGTTGGTTAATCATTTCCATTTGGTCTGTGGACATGTGAAAAGTAGTACCATTCAAAGAAAATTAGAATGGCAGACTTGGATAAGAAGTACGAAATACTATAATATGAAATTAGATAATAATAGTTCATATATTCAATTGTTATTTATTTTTCTTTCAATATGTTGTATAACATTGGAAAATGAAATTTATGTATGCATTATCTTCAAATGCATGTATCTCACCTTTTCACTAGATTTATCATTTTGATTTTATTTCTTCAGAATTAAATGTTGTAGGATATGTGCATTTTATTTTATTTTCAATCTTGTTTTCCAGTATGAGTTTCTATAACAAAAAAAAAATATATATACATTTTATAACTCAGTGCTTAAACTTTAGGAGGTTATCATGTGATTATCAGATTAAAATTTTAAGATGGACTACAGGTAGAGAATAGTTTTCTCAACATATGAAAAGCATATTTTTCTTTGTACATATTAAATGGCATCCTGAGCTGTTGCTTTTCCTAATAGGAATTTTTGCTAGGAAAATTAAATTGTATCCTATTTTTCAAATTACTTTTTAAAATATTGGTCTGCCTTCCAAAAACATTGAGGTGGAGGGTCATCTTATAGAGCAACTGTTCAACTATAATGCACATTAAAAAAAATCATGTATATTATATAGATTTAAGTTTTAGAATTAAAATTAATATATTTTAAATAATATATATCTAATTTCCATTATTTACAGGGAATATGGAGAAGCCTGGCATAATGCTGGAAGGTTGTTCAACAAGCAGAATGTGTTTGATGACTTCCAAGCAGCTGCTGAGTATATGATCAGCGAGGGATACACATCAAATCGTCGCATCATCATACAGGGTGGATCTAACGGGGGCTTGCTTGTGGGGGCTTGCATAAACCAGAGACCAGACCTATTTGGGGCTGCCATTGCTCAGGTTGGGTCAGTATCATTAGTGGAGAGGAGGTTGTTCAGTTTCTCAGACATGCTCTTGAGATTACTTTGTATAATGGTTTAAAAGTGTGTATGTGAAGGGAGCTGTACAATAGTGCTTTATCTATATTTGTTTTACCATGATTTATAATAACTAGTAAATTATTTTTATGAAATGTGAATGGCCATGTAATTGTATTTGCCATATTGCTGGAATGGTGATTGTAGCTTTGCAAGCCACTAAGCCAGACAAGTACTTACCAGATTGCACACTGAATGAAAAATAAGTTTGATTTTGAGGACATTCTGTATTAAAATATAGTCTGAACTGAGACAATTTAAAAATTCATGTAATGGTTTATTGATTACTTAGGGTGATGGATATGCTTCGATTCCACAAGTTCACCATTGGATATGCCTGGTGCTCAGACTTTGGAAATCCTGATGAGAAAGAGCACTTTGAGAACATCATCAAGTACTCTCCACTTCACAATGTTCAAACCCCACCAGAGGGTGTGCAGGTGAGATAACCAGATGTTCAGGTATGCTTAAGCATTAACCGGGATGTCATGTATGTATATGCTATGCCCACTTTGAGTTTAGTTAGTAATTGAAGTGCTTGTAGATTTTCTTCTAATTAATTCATTGGTTATGTATTTAAGGAGCAATATATGTGTGTA
>NW_020872470.1:240381-247453 GCF_003789085.1 Penaeus vannamei
TTCACCGAAATATGATTTTTCACAATTAGTAGTTGTGACGTAACAATCATATATAATGAAAATATGAGATGATATTCAGAGAGCTTATATAATTTCACATAACATGAGACCAACCTTCATTTTTCAGAATAATCTAAAAAATCTGGGAAGCATTAGAAAAAAAAGGACAGAATTTTTGGATACAAATAAATACGAGTAAGAAGGTAGATGTAATATCATATAGAGTATTTTATTTTGTTTGTTTGGATCATATTTCATCAGTTTCATCCTTCAGCAAAATGTTTTAACATGCAAAAATCCTGGATCCAGATCATGATCCAAATCACCACCAAAATGTAACACGGTCTAGGTTATGCTAAGACACACCTCAGGTAAATTTTATTAAAATCTGTTCATAATTCTATGAGTTACCCTTGAAATGAAAAATAAAACAACCAAACAACAAACAGACAAACAAATGGAGGTAATGCATAGAAATGAGGTCATGAAATACACAATTTGGGGACAGTCACCTTAGGCTTACTTGAGTGATAGCTCTCCTGGGTGGGTGGCTTGCAGGCCTGGCTCTCACACACAGTCATTTGTACTGCATCAAGATTCCCTGTCTCTCCTTTGTAATATCGTTATTTTTTTTCTGCATATGCATTTGTTTATTTATTATCATTTTTCTGTATTTGTCATTTGTTGTGCAGTAGCAAATTTGTAATAAACTATTTTTGTTTAGCAGATTCCATACTATCTCTCAAGTTAGAGTACAACTGTGCACAATAACAAGTAAATTTTTCTTTTATTGAACATAAATTGTGCTGCTGGTGAGCAAGAATAGGATCCTGAGCATGGAGATAGGTCCTCCCTGGAGCTTAAGGGGACCGCTTTTTTTTTTTTTCCGATTTTCAACTTTTCTGCCAATTTTGATGAAACTCACACCCTTTTATTTAGACCCCTGCCTGATCCCTGTGGTCAATTTTTTTTTTTTTTTTTTTTCGAAATCAGCAGAACAGTTTTGAATTGTCAGAAAAAATTAAAAATTGCAAAGTTCTCATTTTAAAAATTGACAAAAAAAAAAATAAAAAAATAAATAAATAATAATAAATAAATAAAATCCAGAAAAAATTACACATGCATTCTGATGTGATTTTGATCATTTTGATTCATCCTAGATCTAGTGCTTGTTCGAAAGCGTTTGTTTCGATTTCGAAATAACTTTGATTTTGGACTAAAATTGTGTCTGCTACAGGTTTTGCGCCTACAAAGGTGGTGTTTCGAGATATCGGCAGTTTTCATTTTCATCTTTCCATGACTATCTTGGTATCAACAAAATGAGGTATAAGAGAAGTCTCTCTATATCGTAATCCTCTATCATCAACCTGCATTCCGAAGTCTTTCAGACATTGCCAGCACGTAACTCTTTCTCAAAATATCATGTATAGTGATGTAGGGTGGCAGTGATTTGGGGTGTCTATAGGCCTACATTGACCATTTCTAAAATTTCTGTAAAAAAAAAAAAAATCAGTCATTCTGATTTCATATATGAATAGAGCAACCTTTCTACTATAATATGTGGAAGCCAATTTTTAGAAGTCAATTTTTTTTTTTGTAAATATTTGTAAATATCTCGACACCTAAAAGGGATACTGAAAATATGTCCCTTTCATAAGACACACATGAAAATATTGCAAATCCTTATTGCAGTGTGTAATAGATCTACTATTCAGCTACAAAATGAGCCATAATACATTAAAATCAGACTGAAAATACGTGTGCTATGCATAGAAATGCGAAGGACCTAAACATCACGTTTTTTCCTTTTCATTATTTTTATATTTTACATGACAAATCATGTACGAAATAATTGTATATTATATTATCTATTATTGTTGCTCTGATGGGGTTTTACAACGTTTGATACTGGTCAAAAAATAACCGTTCTCCAGTCAAACGGGTATCATAAGCGTCCTGTTCTCAGTGTGGCCAGGCGTTGCCAGACCATGACTCATGTGTCTTTGCACCTGCGGATCATTGGTGTTTAGCTCTATGGGGCCACATGGCCAATTTTCACACTCAGACTCCTGTGAAAAGACAAAATAGAAGTACAGGGTGGTGTAAAAATATGTATACAAGGTATGTAAGCACATATAGATCAATTTCATGTACCCCATGACCTTTTTTGTTTATTTATATTGTTACTTACATTTGTTTCTTTGTTTGTTGATTGTTTGTTGTTTTTTTTTGTTTGTTTGTGTTTTCTGATATTTCTAAAAGTTATGAACACATTTTAATGAGATTTTAACCATAGGTGTGTTTTAACCTAACTTAGATGCCTACTGCACTTTGGTGTTATGAACAGATTTTAATAAAATTTATACATGAGGTGTGTCCAGGCCTAACTAATATTCCATAAAATTTTTTGGTGATCCGGATCATTTGGCAGTCCTACCTCCCATATGGGGGGGGCGGGGGAAGGTTTGCATTATTGAAATGTTTTGCTCATATATCAAACTATGTATGATGAAAACATAAAGAAAAGAAAATATGCCATATGAGTGGCTTATCATATTTATTTATTTGTACGAAAGATTTCTTTGTTATTGTTTTTTGGACACTTGCCAGATTTTAAAAATTGTTCTGAAAAAAGGAAGGTTGGGCTCATCTTATGTGAAATTTAATAAGCTTTCAAAAAATAATTTCATTTTTTTATTATTTGTAATAATTTCGGTTGACATCGAAAATAGCTGCTACCACCGAAACAATAACAGTTGGGCCTTGAAATTTTCAGGGAAGTCCTGAAACTCATTGAAAATGCATTAAACGCAGATTTCGGCAAGTTGGGCGAAAAATGACGAAAAAAGACCGGGCGGTCCCCGTAAGCTTTTTAAACCATGGATCATGGATGATGGTGGAAATAATGCAAGAGCACCTACCCAAATGCCTATTCCCGACACCTACCCCTCAGCCAAATTTTTTCATGATATGACCAAATGTCACCTGGATCCAAGGGTTAATCTTTAAAAGAATTATTGTTAATTTGGTGATATCTTAATTTTGTTTTTAATTAGCACCCAAATTCCATGTCAATATTGTTTTTCAGAGTGTTTTGCAATTACACAGTTTAGCAAATGGCGACCACCTTACAACTTTACCACTTGAGATTGGCACTGTCAGTGGTTACTCTGGCAAGCGCACTCATTCAGAAATGTTCTACCAGTTCACTTCCTTCCTCTCCCCTGGCATCATCTATCACCTTGATCTAACTCAGGAACCACTGACTCCAAAGGTAAAGTCTCTCAGGATTTCGGCCATTTATCTTTTATATAATGTATTGTTGTCTGTTACATGTCTGTTGTATGATTTTGAATCTTAGATTTTTTTTACATTTACTTTATTTTACTTTTACTGTTCATATTCTCTCAGGTGTTCAGAGAAATTAAGATTGAAGGCTTCAACCCTGCTCAGTTTGAAATGAAGCAGGTGTTCTACCCAAGCAAGGATGGTACCAAAATCCCCATGTTCATAGTCCATGGTAAGGACATGAAGATGGATGGTACTGCACCAACTCTACTCTATGGATATGGAGGATTTAATATCAGCATCCAGCCATACTTCAGTGTCTCTAGAGTCATCTTCATGCAGCTCTCTAAGGGCGTCTTGGCTATACCCAACATTAGAAGAGTGGTGGGTGAGTAGGTTTTGATCATCACCCTGTTTGCCACAAGAGAGTAGCATTAGTTAACCCACAGATGACAGGATCTCCCAGCATCATATAGAACCATGCATAGGGCAGTGCATAAAGCTAGCTGTTTAAGGGAAAATTAAAAGCATGGCAAGTGCCAAATATAAAAGTTTTTGCATAGTTTATAACTTTCAACTTTGGAGACCCATTGGAGACCCAACCAAGATAATGAACTATCAAAAGAAATTCCATCACAAGTGCAACCCCCTGGCAAAATGACCCATAGTGTTGGTTAATCATTTCCATTTGGTCTGTGGACATGTGAAAAGTAGTACCATTCAAAGAAAATTAGAATGGCAGACTTGGATAAGAATACGAAATACTTAATATGAAATTAGATAATAATAGTTCATATATTCAATTGTTATTTATTTTCTTTCAATATGTTGATAACATTGGAAAATGAAATTTATGTATGCATTATCTTCAAATGCATGTATCTCACCTTTTCACTAGATTTATCATTTTGATTTATTTCTTCAGAATTAAATGTTGTAGGATATGTGCATTTTATTTTATTTTCAATCTTGTTTTCCAGTATGAGTTTCTATAACAAAAAAATATATATACATTTTATAACTCAGTGCTTAAACTTTAGGAGGTTATCATGTGATTATCAGATTAAAATTTTAAGATGGACTACAGGTAGAGAATAGTTTTCTCAACATATGAAAAGCATATTTTTCTTTGTACATATTAAATGGCATCCTGAGCTGTTGCTTTTCCTAATAGGAATTTTTGCTAGGAAAATTAAATTGTATCCTATTTTTCAAATTACTTTTTAAAATATTGGTCTGCCTTCCAAAAACATTGAGGTGGAGGGTCATCTTATAGAGCAACTGTTCAACTATAATGCACATTAAAAAAAATCATGTATATTATATAGATTTAAGTTTTAGAATTAAAATTAATATATTTTAAATAATATATATCTAATTTCCATTATTTACAGGGAATATGGAGAAGCCTGGCATAATGCTGGAAGGTTGTTCAACAAGCAGAATGTGTTTGATGACTTCCAAGCAGCTGCTGAGTATATGATCAGCGAGGGATACACATCAAATCGTCGCATCATCATACAGGTGGATCTAACGGGGGCTTGCTTGTGGGGGCTTGCATAAACCAGAGACCAGACCTATTTGGGGCTGCCATTGCTCAGGTTGGGTCAGTATCATTAGTGGAGAGGAGGTTGTTCAGTTTCTCAGACATGCTCTTGAGATTACTTTGTATAATGGTTTAAAAGTGTGTATGTGAAGGAGCTGTACAATAGTGCTTTATCTATATTTGTTTTACCATGATTTATAATAACTAGTAAATTATTTTTATGAAATGTGAATGGCCATGTAATTGTATTTGCCATATTGCTGGAATGGTGATTGTAGCTTTGCAAGCCACTAAGCCAGACAAGTACTTACCAGATTGCACACTGAATGAAAAATAAGTTTGATTTTGAGGACATTCTGTATTAAAATATAGTCTGAACTGAGACAATTTAAAAATTCATGTAATGGTTTATTGATTACTTAGGGTGATGGATATGCTTCGATTCCACAAGTTCACCATTGGATATGCCTGGTGCTCAGACTTTGGAAATCCTGATGAGAAAGAGCACTTTGAGAACATCATCAAGTACTCTCCACTTCACAATGTTCAAACCCCACCAGAGGGTGTGCAGGTGAGATAACCAGATGTTCAGGTATGCTTAAGCATTAACCGGGATGTCATGTATGTATATGCTATGCCCACTTTGAGTTTAGTTACTAATTGAAGTGCATGTAGATTTTCTTCTAATTAATTCATTGGTTATGTATTTAAGGAGCAATATATGTGTGTAAAATCATTTCACAAAACAAAAATCTAGTGAACATTACCAGTACCCAGTGGTAACAAGTTAAGGGTTTTGGGGGTTGAGCCAAAATTATTAATGAAAGTGTAAAGTGTGTGAGTTTCAGTCATCTTTACCAGTTTTTGCACTTTCTTTTCACATAAGCCAAACAGTGGCATTATACTTGTACAGACAGATATATATTGTGGGAAATCTGAGAGTTTTGTAATAAAAAGTAATAATTATATTTCATAATAGGTAGCGTAAGAATTTCTTTTACTTAGAGGGACTTGTTTACCAATTATGGATTCTTGATGCCATCTCATAAAAAAAATTAAATGTTTTTCCATACATTTTTCACCATAGGAAAAGTACTTAGTCATGTGTATTTTTTCTATCCAAGCTGTATTGTATAGTACTGTCACTTTTTGTGGCTGATGTGCCATGCAAAAATGACAAAAGTAACAGGTACTGAAGCATCACCTTTTCCTTACTTACCTAAAAATAAAAATAAATAAAATAAAATAAAAAATACAAAAAAATATATATATATAATCTCTCAAAATAAATTCATATTTTTAGTTATGTGGTTGATTATGCAAAAGTTTGATACGTGATACAGAGGCAGCAGTTATTCAGAAAGAAAAAAAATCATAGTTTCATAGAAAAAAAGTAATTGGTTTCACATTTTATGGAAATTATATAAGATAAAATCAGTATATAATAAAATCTGCCAAACAGTTTTGAAATGATAGGCCTACATTTTACACCTTACAGTGTTACTTTGCAACTTCTTAAAAAATCTTATTTTCATAGTATAACCATGATATTGCTGGAACTCATTCAAATCAAAGTAAGATATATATGCGCAGTTCCTTTATATTGATGCAGGAAAGAGATTTTTGTCATTTTCATAAAATAGGAAAATGATTTGTATCCTCCCTAGACTTAAAAATATGTTCATTTCTGCATCTTCATCTGGAGGGATTAGATTATTTCTAATGATAAAAAAGGTATATGAATAAATAAATATAGCCCAAGGTGGCCTAAAAAATACCCTTGAAATAACAGATCGTCCCCTTCATTTATACACACACTCATGAACTAACACTCACTCACACTCACTTCTTTTCTCTTCTCTCTCTCTCTCTCTCTCTCTCTCTCTCTCTCTCTCTCTCTCTCTCTCTCTCTCTCTCTCTCTCTCTCTTTCTCTCTCTCTTTCTCTTTCTCTTTCTCTTTCTCTCTCTCTTTCTCTTTCTCTTTCTCTTTCTCTTTCTCTTTCTCTTTCTCTTTTCTTTCTCTTTCTCTTTCTCTTTCTCTTTCTCTCTCTCTCTTTTCTCTCTCTCTTCTCTTTCTCTTCTCTCTCTTTCTCTCTCTCTCTTTCTCTCTCTCTTTCTCTCTCTTCTCTTTCCTCTTCTCTCTCTTTCTCTCTCTTTCTTCTCTCTCTCTCTTCTCTCTTTTCCTCTCTCTTTTCTCTCTCCTCTCTCTTTCCTCCTTCCTTCCCTCTCTCGTCTCTC
>NW_020872471.1:21252-26252 GCF_003789085.1 Penaeus vannamei
ATGATTACCTGTTTTATGGACCATTTGTAGAGGCATTAATCAATGAAGATTGTCATGCTGTATGAATCTATGAACAGGTCACGTGTCATATTGTTTACTGAACTTTTAACCATTTTAATTTGTTTATCTGGAGGTTGTATGGCCATGTTTATTTACATTGCCTATTCCTAGTCTTGCAAAGTTCTGTAGTTTGTGCTTTTTGTATTTGTTTTTTTGTTGGTTGAAAAACCAATGTTGGAAGAAAGTCTTATAATGCCGAGTGCAAGAGTTTGTACAACAGTAATTCTTGTACCAGTGGGTATTTTGTTTTGTATGCGACTTGGAGATATTACTGTGCCCATTACTATTTTGTAAATGTCCATGTGTCCAAAAAGTCATGGATCTGTATATGCTCAAAGATTAAAAAATAAATAAATACTTGGTGCAATATATATCAAATTCTTTTGATTATGTATGTGGGTATTTTGGCTGTTGTTGGGATTTTATTTTGCGACCACTGTCATCAAAATACAGTTTTCCTTCTGTGAGAGTGAGTATTCTTATCAATTCATCTAAATTGCTTACCGGGGCCACATGAAGAAACAGTCATTGTTATATTAAACAAGAAGACTTGTTGCAATGCTTGGTAAGTCGTTAATAAATATAGTGATTAACAGAGAACCTTGTGGAACACCAAAAGAGACTGGTTTCTTTGATTTTGACAGTTGTTTTTAGACAATTTCTGAACCAATAATTGTCAATTCCATGGTTTTTCATTTTGTTATGCAGGATTTCATGGCCGACACTGTTAAATGCTTTTGTTATATCAGACAATGCAAGTAGATTTCCATTTTTGTCTGAAATTTTGTTTATGAGGAAGGAGAGCAGAGGAAGGAAAAGAGAATAAGAGAAAAGGAGAAAAGGAAAGTGAATAAGAGAAAAGGAGAAAAGGAAAAAGAAATGGAGAATAGGAGAAAGAGAAAGAAACAGAAAAGGAGGAAAAGAAACGGAGAACAGGAGAATGAGAGAAAAACAGAAAAGGAGAAAAAGAAAAAAGGAGAAAGGAAAGGAAAAGAGATGAAGAAAGAAGGAGAGAAAAAGAAAGGGAGAAAAAGGAACACACACACAACACACACAACACACACACACACACCACACACACACACACACACAACACACACACACACACACACACACACAAAAAAAAAAAAAAAAAAAAAAAAAAAAAAAAAAAAAAAAAAAAATATATATATATATATATATATATATATATATATATATATATATATATATATATATATATATATATATATA
This sequence comes from Penaeus vannamei, assembly GCF_003789085.1. Lineage (NCBI taxonomy): Eukaryota > Metazoa > Arthropoda > Malacostraca > Decapoda > Penaeidae > Penaeus > Penaeus vannamei. The sequence goes on from NW_020872471.1 coordinate 22,546, forward strand.
TATATATATATATATATATATATATATATTCTGGTACTTATTTGTCACACTAAATTATATTGGTTTGATAAGGATAATGAAGAGGAGAGCATTACTGAATTTTGCATCTATAGCATGCAACATAAGTTTCTTAATGAACAGTTATACATCAAATTTTGCAATACAAACTTGCTTGTAGGAAGAGAAATTATCCTGACCAGCTGATTTTCCCTTAATCAAATAGCTTTCTAAGGCCAGAATTTTACATTTCAAAAGAAGTTTTGGCAGGCCACATTCCTGGCTTAAGATGAAATACCGAAATTCAAACTTTCCAACACCATTTTTTTCTTATGACTTAATTATACTATTAATAAGTTTGATAATATTAGTTTAAACATTTGATTTTCTTCAAAATTCCTATAACCATATTATAAGTGGGCCTGTCATCCACAGACCACAGGACATGCAAATACATTATATGCAATAGAACTCTGAAGGAACCATGCCAAAACTTCATTCAAGCATTTCATTATTTTCAAGAGCATTTTGATGGAAGCAATTACAATTGTAAGAAGTGATACAAAAGGCAATTATATATTCATTATCTGTACTTAAGTACACTCAAAGTCCTAGTATTTACAAGTCTAAATGTTCATATCTTGAGAACTGTATTGATAATGTATTTTAATTTCTTTCATATTTCACATTAACACTGTTCATCTCACTATAATGTCGTAACAATGAGAGAATGCTGCTGCTTGGAGCTTCAAAGACACAAAACTGTGCATCAAACTGCTATTAACCCTCGTACAGATCAAGGACAACAGTGATAGGAAATACCCTCCCGCGGTAGGTTCAGGGTTTCTATACTGCACAAACAAAATAAAAGTTATCTAATTCAATGGGATGTATGGAATTATTTACTTTATGGTTTTTCATATAATTTTCTTACTGGTGTGTTATGTTCAACCTAACATGATTATTTTGAATTGTGCATATAACAATTTCCTCTTTAAATTCCTGAATAATTGAGTATTTTTTCAGCTGCCAACTTTAACAATTTAATCAGAATCAAAAGTAATTTCATATATAAAATTTATAGCTATAAAGCTACTACAAAAATAAAGAGCTGCACTGCTGCTTGAGATAATTAAATGAATATTCATTTATAAATAAACACACATATAATCATACAAGTCAACTTTTTAAGGCTTTTTTTTTTTTTTTTTTTTTATCAAACTCTGGAACCAACTAATTCAACATTTTTTCTTTTTCTATCTTAAAGTACTTCAGTTGTAGCCTTATACTATCTAAGATGATAATGAAAACCCATAGATAATTATTATTTAATGAAAATATTTACAAAATAAAATGTAGCATTTTTACAATGTTCAACAAAGTTTTAAAAAATAACTGAAATTTTATTACTAGTTATTGTAGAAAACCATTCAAGCTCTCGCAAATTAAGAAAGAAAATAGAAATCTAAGAGTACGAGTGCAGTGAACATTAGTAATAATTAATGGACGCTACACTCAATCCAGACTACAGAGAAAAGCCCAGAATTCTAAATGACATGAACTACAACTCCAAGTCAAACTGAAGTCCAAGAGAAAAATGTGATAGCGAAGAAGACCCAAATCCCAAAATTTCTCGGAAAAACGAAAACCGCAGGAACCATCCAGAAACAACCCTGATAACTGAAGGCACAAAAATAAACAGAAAAGCTAATATACTCTCAGTTAACTCTGCTGCAGATTCTAAAATATAAAATTTCAACCACTTTAGATTAACCTATTCACTAATCAAACCAGATCTTCAAATTTATACAATTGAGGAGTCATATTAACTAAGTTACATCACATAAATCAAAAGGAAAAAAAAAACTAGAAAGTTCAAACATCCAGCCTCAATAAAGAACAAAAGCTGTTAAAATTGCTCAATATTCCTTGTTGAAAGAGATCTAAACCTTGAAGAAGAAAGAAGAAACAGGAACACGTGTTCACTGAAGCAGTTTTGTGAAATGTCTTTGCACAGATGGTTCTGCAAGTGTTTTGCCCCAATGGAGTCATTTACTAGACTGAAGTGACCTTATCTACCTTCCTCTTTCCTTGATTTTGGGAGACTTTTTAATTTTACTAATACCAACTGTTATACTTATTAGACATCTAATATGGTCATTATAATGTTTTAGCAAAAATAATAGAAATATAAAATAAAGTACATTTCAAGGAATAGGGCAAATAAGTGAGATACGTAGAACTAGTAACCAACTCAGTGGTGACTAAACATTTGTGGAGTCATCCGTGCATAAACAAAATCGATAAACTAAATTCGTAATGGTTAGGGCATGTGCATACATGCCATCCCCTCAGGTACACGGTTGCCCACCCTCCTGCTACCTTGTCACCACAAATGAGGTGGACTCCAATGGCCAAGCAGGAGGTCAAGGTGTACCTTGGGATCCTTCTGATAATGGGATTTGTTGAGCTTCCCAGTTACGGCGATTACTGGTTGACCAATCTCATTCTTCGTCACCACATCATTCCTGAGGTAATGACGAGAGATCGGTTTGACCAGTTGACGACACATCCATTTCACGCATTTGGAGGAAGGAGCTCCACTCCCAGAGGACAGGTTGTGGAAGCTCCGACCAGTCGTGGACGCCCTCAACGACTCGTTCCAGACGACTTTCATCCCAGGGAAGGAGATCGCCACTGACGAGTCATTGTGGAAGTTCCGTGGGTGGTTAGTTTTTAAGAGCTACAACCCATTCAAGAGGGCGAGGTTCAAGTTGAAAGTCTATAAGCTCTGTCCCAGTACCAGCCCAGCTGCAGGGTACACCGTGGCGACATGCCTTCTTCCACAAAAGTGGTGCTTCATCTGATGGAGTATGGCAGCTGTCTTGACAAAGGGTACCAGTTGTTTGTTGACAACTGGTATATGTCACCTACGCTCTTTCATTTGTTGCAGTCACAAAGGACGAATGCAGTAGGCACAGCCCGGCTGAACAGGAAGTTCATGCCATAGGACCTCAATGTGAGGAGGAGGGGTGGTGTCGATTACCGCAGCAGCACAACAGGGTTGCTGGCCTTGTTGTGGAAGGGAAGCAACGTTATCACCATGCTGTCTCCCATCCATACCACCGCAATGGAAGGGAGAAGCCGTTGGTAGTAAAGGATTACAACGTCAGCATGAAGGAAGACGTTGATGATCAGATGGGGAGCTACTACCCAACACCTCGCTGGTCCAGAGTTTGGTACAGGAAGGTCTTCTTTCTCTGACATGGCTATCATCAACGCCTGGGACGTCCATCGTGCCATCATAGAAGGCCTTCAGACTGGAGCTCATCCCTGAACTCTTGGGGCAGTTCAGGGAGGGGGCAAACCCCATCAGGGCCCACACTGCAACACATCCACCCATTGCAGCCAGGCGGGCTCTGCATCAGCATCAGCATGCGGTATCAGAAATACCCGACGGCAAGCAAAGGAGGTGCCTATGCTAGTCTGAATGCTTTCAAACATACTGTTAAAAAATACAGTAGCATACAAAAACAAATATGTACAAAAAAAAAAAAAAAATTCACCTTCATTTGTATGATGCTTCTTTATTGTACAGACTGTAAGCTACTTTGAATTATCATATGTAATGCAATCAACAACAGCAGTCACTTACTGTTTTGCTATAGCATGAGTAAGTTTATTCAAGAAAATAGAATACAAAAAATGCA
>NW_020872471.1:31252-46252 GCF_003789085.1 Penaeus vannamei
ATGCCAAAGCTTGCCAAATGTTTTAGAATAACTTCTCAGTTTGCAATGTCAATGTGATAATTCCCTCATCACCATCTGTTTTGAAGGAACTTAGTGTCCGAAGAGCGCTTTGGGAATCACAAAAAACTACTCCAGACTTAAGATCAAGAAAAACGGTGTGCTTCCCTGGATTAGAGCTTGAAAAATACTCTGCAAAGCAATGTTGTGTACTACGTCCCGGTAAGAGTCCGTACAGTCTGTGAGATAATTTACTTTGTAATCTGTACCTGTCTGTTTAAAATTATCCTTTCTAGGACTTTGCATAAACATGAGGTTAGTGAAATTGGACGGTGTTTAACAGTGTTTGGATTCGGTATAGGGATGATTACACTGCGCGTCCAATGCCAGGTAGAATACCTTGTGACATGCTAAGACTGCACAGGTGCAAAAGGGGATTACCAAGTACCTGTGCTATAAGGCGAAGGACGCTATAGGTAATTCCATCTTCACCTGGGGCGGCGCCTTGCCTTTGCTTATGCATGTTCAATTCCCACTCACTAATCTCAGCAGAGCCAGAAATGTCGGAATCAGAACATCCAATCTCTATAGCGAATTTCCGTGCAACTTTAGACTGATTAAGGTGATGCTGAATATTTGTGGGAAGTGAGCTCAATCTGGACGCTCCGGCACACTGACTAAGGAGCATATCTGCCTGTGCAAGAGGACTATGAAACTGTGGAGAATTAGTCGGTTTGGCTAAAAGACGATAATTTTTTTTTTTCCAAACCTCAGATATTGAAGTGTTATTGTTAATGCTTTGTAGGAACTGTTCAAAGTGTTCATTTCTAATTTGAGTTTTTAATTCCCGTAGATTTTTGTTAGCCCAAAGAAATTGTATGAGGCTGTCACGGGTATTGTCCTGCCTGTAGATATTAAGAAGCTCCTGAACGCGCTTTTGTTCCCTTGATAATGTGGGGTCACCGACTCACAAATATATAATAGTATTTAAACATGGGTTGCTTGATCCGTAGAGTTTTTTTCATATTTTAGTCCAATCCGATATATAAGATATGGAAATGTGTACACACACACATATATGTATATATATATATATATATATATATATATATATATATATATATATATATATATATATATATATAGTATATATATATATATATAATATATATATATATATATATATATATATATATATATATATATATATATATATATATATATATATATATATTATATATATATATATATATATATATATATATATATATTATATATATATATATATATATATATATATACATATATATATATATATGTATATATATATATATATATATATATATATATATATATATATATATATATATATATATATATATATATATATATATATGTATATATATATATATATATATATATATATATATATATATATATATATATATATATATATATATCTATATATATATATATATATATATATATATATACATATATATATATATATATATATATATATATATATACATATATATATATATATATATTATATATATATATTATATATATATATATATATATATATATATATATATATATATATATATATATATATATATATATATATATAATATGTGGTGTTGTGTGTATACACGCAGAGCCTCACACACACGTATTCATGCATAGTCTTTATTTTTTCTGTCCCTTTTCTTTCGCTCCCTTTTCCCAACTCTCTTATTTTTCTTCCCTTCCTCTGTGCATCTCCCTCCTCCCCTCCCCCCCTCCACTGTCTCTCATGTAAGGAAACACACTTGAGAAAGAAAGCTGATAAATATACATGTATGTATATCTCGAGCATATTGCTTCGCTCTCGCGGCGGCCCCTCAGGCTTCCTCGGGATCTCCAGGTCTTTCTTGCGCGAGATTTTGTGGAAACGTTCCTTACGCGTGATCTCAAGTCTTCAGCTTGGCGTAACTTTTCCCCAAGAGGCTTTTTCCCGACTGCCTTCAACTTGTAATCAGATCTATTATTCTCTCTTTGTGGAGCTGTCACGCAGGTTGAAGACTGCATATTTTCATCGCTTTTAGAAATGTTTTAGCGGTATCTTTTCGCGCTCATCTCCATACTGGCTTTTCCCTGTGCAAATAGCCATGGCAAAGGGATTCCAATATTCTAAACCTATAGAGATGCTTGGATTTTTTTTTTCTTCTGATAATGAACTTCAATTATTTGCTACGAGAAGTCCTTCCAATCTTTTAATGGATTTTGTGTAGGCTCGTGATTCGGCGCTTGGGAGTGCAGATGAGGCGGCAAAGATCGGTCCCGGGATACAATCAGGCAGAGTGGGCGACGCGGCCCCACGACGGCCGGTCATTGAGGCGGAGACGGAGCCTGCGTCGGGTGCGGCCGCTCGCCCTTCACCCGCCTCCCTCTCGCCCCTCGCCCTCCTCACCTCGCCTCTCCACTCCTCTCCCCCTCCCGCCTCCCTCTCCTCGCCTCGCCTCCGCCCCTCCCTGCCCTCTCGCCGCCTCCCTCTCGCCACCCCCTCACCTCCCTCACTCCGCTCGCTCTCCCTTCCCTCTCCTCACTTCCTCCCTCTTATTTCTCTCTTGCTGCTTGGGTTCCACTCCGTCGCTCTTCTTTTTTCCGCATTTCCACTTGGTCTTTATTGGTTCTCTTTCATGTGAATTCTTCGTGTTCTTTGCGACTGTCCCTTTGCACTCTTACTCCTTGCGTTGCATATATTCTTCTTCAGTCTTTTTGATTGTTCTGTTCTCCATCTTTTCCTTTTCGCCTTTCCTCTGCCATTCTGCCACATCACTTTGTCTCTCTCCCATTCGGCCTGCTTTCCGCTCTATTTCTCTCCCACCCTACCTTTCTCACTCTTTTTCTCATCTATTGTTTTCTCTCTCCTCTTTTTTCACTGCTTCGTTTGACCTTCAGCCCTACCTCTGTTTCCTTACTCCTCCCTCTGCCACTGCTTTGTTCGTCTGTTCCATGTTCTCTCCTCTGTTGCCTGTGCCGTCTCTTCGCTAACTTCTCTTCCTTTCTGCTCGCCTTTCATTCCGTTATTCTGTCAGCCACATCGCATCTTTCCATCCACAATATTTCCTTTTTCCTTTCCGAATTCTTTTGCGATTGGTTCGTCCTGCATCCGTCTGCTTTTTCGCAACTTTATATCACTCTCATCAACGACCCATTTTCCTCCTCGTTCAGTCTCGTTCCAGCACGAAGCGTCTGGTGCCCTGGCTTCCTTTGGCTTCCTTTGGCTTCCTTTGGCGCTATTCCTCGGCAGCTGTGCTTTGTTTATACACCTGCACGTCGTCACTACAATCGTCACTGTTCTTTAGTGTTTCGTCTTGCTGCATTCCTCATAAGCAGCCTCATTCCGCATATCCAAACCTCATCGCACACAATATAAACAATATAATTCTTTATTATCAAGACAAGATATTCCAGATCACTAAGCACCCCATTCTACATAACCGAGGAATCAAATTCCACATCACTAAACCTCATTCCAAACCTCATGTCACACAGCCTTACCAGCTGATTCCGCATAGCCACGTACCTTCACTTCACATAACCAAACAAAGCAGACTCACCTCGCATACAAAGACAGCTTCCCACAGAACCTCTGTTGTGTAAAATGCATCACCTCATCAACCCCGCCTGCCGACGATCGCACGCCGCCGCGCCGCCATAACCCAGAGGCATCACACGCTGACATCCAGGCATCAGCCACATTTTCCCCACATCGTCAGCGACACGAAAGTCTGGCACATCTCTCCCCCCCCCCCACCCCAGCGCTTGCAACTCCGTAGCACCTCTGTATCTCACCGCCATGCAGCCGCGGCGACACTGAATGCCTCATCAGCGCTTCCCACTCCAACAACACTTACGGTCTTGGGAATAGTGCGAAAAAAATAGACAATCAAGCGCGTTCAGTTTCGCAGTTCGCCGCCGCAGAGCAGCAGCGCGCCACAGCTGCAGCGGCGCGTGGAAAGCAGCGATCACGGGCTCCTCCTTTCAGCCCCTGAGAGGCAGCTGCGTGCAGGTATTGCATGGATAAGCCACGGACAAGAAATGTATAAAAGATACAAAAAGGAAAAAAAACACGGATTGCTGTATCAAGGCATGGGTATATCTATCACGAAATTTACTTTAAATAAACACAAGCCAAGTCGCAGGAAGGAAGTTTGGGGAAAAAGGAACCACATCACATTTTGCGAATCAGGGAATAGCTAAAAATCCGAGAAGGTGCGGCAGCGGCGAGGATGACCAGCATGAGAGAGAAACCAAGAGAGAATCCACGACCAGGAGAAGGAGGAGCCACGAAGAAGAACAGCAAGAACAAGGAGAACACGCGGCCAAGACTCCTCCTCCGTCGACGGGAATTCAGCAAGTGAGGCCTTCGAGTTTTCGAGGAAATCGGTGAAATATCATATCGTTCTTTCTTACGACCGGAAATGTGTTCCTATTTGACTGCCAGGAAAGTTTAGGTGTACAATAAAGTCTGATTGAAAAAAGGAACAAAAATTCCGTCTCGCAAAAAGTTTGTTTGGGAGAGTTAGAAATATTTTCAATAATGAAGTTTGATGAGGAGAAAATAATAACAGAAATGTTCTGTGCAATGAACTTTGGCTGCGGCCGTTAGATCGGAGTTTTTTTTTTTTTTTTTTTTTTATCTCTCGTTTTTAAGCCTTTCACGTGAGGAATATGAATGTGTTTACAAGCTCGCGGATCAAAGTTTGTTTATGCTTGTTTGCGTGTGTTGGTTCGGGAATACGTGTACGTCCGTGCATGTGCGTGCGCTTGGCTTTAACGCCTACATGCAAAGTCTCACTATCAAACAATACAATAGAATTTCTTTCTTCTTGTTCTCGAGCGAGTGCACTTGAGTCCGTGTCATGCGCCTCTTTGTCTCCAAACCAGTGTCTTTGTGTCCCTGTGTTTGTGTCTTAGTGTTTCTTTTTCCGGAGCCGCTGTCCGTCTGTTTCAGTGTTTGCTCTTCACGTCAGTGTATTTGCGTCGCGAGCTAGTGCACTTAAATCCGCGTGTTTGTTCCTGTGTTTGTATCTTCGAGTCCCTGTGTTTGTTCCCGAGCCAGTGGCCTTATGTCCCTGTGTTGATTCCCGTGTTGGTGTTCGTTCCGACCGTGTGCGTATCCCTTGCCAGTTGGCTTGCTTTGTGTTTGTTCCCATGTCGATGTCTTTGTGTTTTTTTTTTATTTGTTATCTCTCTGCGTTTGTTCCCGCGCGTGTCTTTGCGTTCCCATGTTTGTTCCCGATCCTGTGTCCACATATGTTGGCACAGATATAAAAAAGGAGCATGAGTATGTGTGTTCTTTTGCGAATTTTATGTCTTGCAGAATTGCACCAATTTAAGTGGAGGGGAAAAATAGGACGGCACAAAGTACAGCAGAGTCGAACTAACAATATTCTTTTTCGTTTGGCGTTTTGTGCGATATATATTGTTACAAATCAAGTAAACTTTTGTCGGCATCGTATGTTCACTAGTGCACTTGACGTTCATGTATGCTTACTTTAAACCAAAATATCCAATTTTATTATCGTCTCCCTAATATTTTCAACTGCAGTCACAATGACGTCACTGCCTAACAGTTACAATGACGTCACTGCCTAACAAAGGACACGACCAAGACTTCCTTATTTATGCTTGAGATTAATGACTCTTCGACATTTGCATATAAAACTATGATATTGCTTAAATATAGTTATTATTCTGAACGATGATATTTAATGTAGTTATTACTTAAATGTAGTTATTATTTTCAATGATTTTGTACGCAGAAATTACTGTTCAGAATGCAGTAACGGCCCTGCTTATCCTGCCTGACGGAAAAGTATCTCAAAAATCTATATCTTTCAAATGGTTATCTTTAAAGCAGGGTATGAGAGCTGTCCTCTGTCGGGCACAAAACCCCCGGCGTGAGATCTTTTGATGTGAAGCGAAAATGTGTGTAGATACCTGCACATTCTGACACTTGCGAATAAATCTAAAGAGAGACATTTTGGGGAAGTTTTATTATGATATGTGAATAAAAAGTAGGAATTTATTATATGAGTGAAAAGAAGTTGCAGATTGGCAGAATTTTCATATCACAGGCATAAACACACACACACAGACACAAACACACACGCACACACACAAACACAAATATATACACATACATACATCACACACATGCACATACACATTACACACACACACTCACTACACGCACACTACACACATATATACACGCACGCATACAACATACACACACACATACATATATACACGCAACACCACACATACATATACAGACACACACACTACACATACACATATTCACACACACACACACATATACACACTTACACACACACATACACATATGCACACACACACACTACCTATACGCAAAACACACACACACACACATACTTACACACATATATAAACACACATACACACACACTCAAACACACACACACATACACACACCATCATACAACACACACACATGTACACACACATACATACATACACGCACACACATACATACACAGACACACACACACACACTGCACACATACACACATTCACTCGCAGGTACACACACACACACACACACATATACACACGCACACATACATACATACACACACACATATGTACACACATACACACACACATGCAAACACACATATGTACACACATACACACACTACACACATATATACACGCACGCACACATACATACACGTGCACATACATACAACACACACACACATGCACACACATACACACACACACATACATATACAGACACACACACAGACACACACTACACATACACATATTCACACGCACACACACATATACACACGCACACACATACACACACACTACACATACACATACACACACACACACTTACACACATATACACACGCACTCAAACACACACACAAATACACACGCCAACACACACACTCAAACACACACACACACACACACATATATCACACATACACACACACTCACACGCAGACACACATATTACACATACACACACATACATATATACGCACACACACACATATAAACAAACATACACACACTCATACATGCATACACACACTACACACGTACACACACACACACATACATACACATACACACATATATTACATACACATATACATACATAACACATACCACACATATATACATACACATACCACACACATACACATACACACATATATACATACACATACAACACATATATACATACACATACACCACATACATAACATACATATATACATAACATACACACATATATACATACACTACACACATACACACATATACATACACATACACACATATATACATACACATACACACATATATACATACACATACACACATATATACATACACATACACACATATATACATACACATACACACACATACACACACACACACCATATACACACACACGCAGTCGTGGTACCTGCCACGCCTGGTCAAGCTGCAACGCCTTCAGGACTGCAACAAGGAGTCGCTGCAGAAGCTCCGCGCCCTCGCTGAGAAGGTGGAAGCCAACGCGACGCCTCTGGCCCTCACTGCAGTCGGCGCCCTCGTCCTCGGGATCCGCCGCGCCCTGGCCAAGGCCCGCCCCGCGACACATCCCGAAACAGAGAAGAAGCCTCCTAAAGAAGGAAATTCTTCGACTAGCTCTCCCGAGGAAGAACCCATCTAGAATACGGCTTCCGTCTACGAAGCTGCTGTTTCTCTGGTGGCCTCTATAGATACGTCCTGTGCCTGCCTCCCCCAAAGATTCTTGGGAGGAGAAGAGGCAGGCCCGGCAGGAGAGGAAGCACCGCCTGGCGGCCCAAACGTTGGCAAAGAAGACCCAGCCGAAGGAAGACCCCAACTGGCTGAAGGACATCGACATCCGACGGATTCTTACGTTCGTACTTTCAAAACCTTTCACCCATGCTGGCATCGCCTGATGCTGCGCTGCGATCATCTGAGTGAGGGAGGCCTTACTTTAAGACCCAACGTTCGCAAGGCGGGCGATCACCAGGCCTGGCGAATCGCCAGGCGCTAACATCTTGCATTCCTGCTCAAACTAGCGCTTCGGCGACTGAAAAAACGCGGGAAACGCAAATTTGTTTACATCTGCAGTGCGTTCTATAACCATAGACAGTAAATATTGGCACTTATAATATTATATCCGTAATAGCCTCACTTTATACAAAGGATTTAAAAATTAATAATTTTACTATACCTAACCTATATGAAATAGTGAACTAAAGGGCTACAAGGGTTAGGTTAGGTTAGACACGCCTCATTATAGAGCGGTGGAGCATGACAGCTATATTTCTATAGCCAGTAGTAAACATACCATCATCAAAACACTTATGGTAACTTCTATGAAAAGAAAATCATCCCCACAACCAAAATAACAACTTGAATCAAAATAACTCATCTCGGGAGGGGAGTGGGGGGGGGGGGAATACAGCTGATGTCTTGTGCTCTCGACTGGAACATGGATGGTCTTGAAAAAACTACGTATATTCGTCATTTCATAATAAATTGAAAATTTCTGAGATTTTAAGATTACAGTGTGATTCCTATATTATATTGGGTGATTACAGTGTGATTCCTATATTATATCATGTGATTGCAATGTGATTCCTATATCATACACAAATATATAACTAATTTGTAATTTGAAAGCAAGAAAATGCTATTCAATCACGGGAAAGGGAGAGCTCTCGCGACTTTGCTTCGCCAGGCTGTTCCAATACGACCGAACAATACACATAAGTAAGTAAGAAGTAAGTAAGTAAGTAAGATCGCCTGGCGAACACTTGCTCTTAACACATGTTTTTAATAGAACGAAATTCCCGATGGCCGGAGAAGGGTTTCAAAGGTACGGGCGGGTGAAGCTCTGACCTCTGACCTCTGACCTCTGCCCTCTCTGATCTCATCCCCACTTATGGAAAACGAAAAATAAGAAAAAATAAATGACCCAACATCAAGAAAAAAAAAGAAAACAAACAAAATGCATGAAGTAAGCACGATATGTGAAGAAGGGAATAAGAGACAAAGGAAAGAAAAAGAAAAAGGAAGAGGAGAAAAAGGTAGAAAACGTTGCAATCTATTCCTTTTTTTTGCGTAGGTCAATATGAAAGAGTTTCCCCCCTTAACCTTATATTAATGGGGAAACACACACACACACACACACAGCACACGAACACACACACACACCACACACACACACCACACACACAAACACACAACAAACACACAACACACACACACACACACAAACACACACACACACACACACACACACAACACACACACCACACACACACACACCAACACAGACACACACCACCAACACACACACACACACACACCACAACAGCTATCACATTAAGTTAACGATCAAAATCACATCACACACATCATATACCATATTAATATATATACATCTATAATTAGTATATAGATTAATATTATACTGTACATATATATAATTAATGTTACAACAACACAATCACACACTAACACAACACACACACACACGTAGCATAATATATACATATATATAATATATTAAATATAATTATACTATATAATATATAATAATATTAATATAATATATTAGATATTATATATTAGTATATATATATATATATTATACATATATTAAACATAAGTATCAGTTATAACCATATAACGTTAATTATATATTATTATTAATACATATTAGTACAATTATAATATATACATATGACATAATAATATATATATATAATATTATATATATTAAGTATATAATATAGTAATATATATTATATAATATATATCTGTGTGTGTTGGCATATACATACATACATAATATAGTATATATATAATATATATATATATATATATATATATATATATATAATTATCATATAATTAATATTATATAAGTATATATGAATAATAATATATATATTTAATATAACGTATATGTTTCCCAACGTAATTAAGTCACGTTAAATGAGAATTACAAATACAAAAAGAGGAAAAAGCCAATTTTTAGCACGATATACTAATAATATGCAAAAACAAAACATACAATCCAATTCAAAATATATCGCACGTGTGTATCGCATAACATTTATTTCTATATTTTGAAAATTTTATCATATAAATTACGCACTTTTTAAATAAAATTCCACATAATTATAATAATATATGATTAACACGTTATCCCTGTTCCAAATAAATACTGTATAATATGATCGATGCTGTCTATATATAAGTAAAGGAGATGAAAGGGTAAGGGAAAAAACAAACAAATAAATAAATATAATTAAAAAAAGAACAATATAGAATAATAAAAAATGGAAGAGAGATGAAGAGAGAAGAGAGAGTGAGAGAGAAGATAGAGAGAGATGAATGAGAAGAGAAGATGAGAGAGAGAGAGGGAAGAGAGTAGAGAGCGGATACAAGTATAGAGAAGAAGAAATATGAGATTGAGAACAGACAGACAAGTAACAGATCAAGACAAGAGAGCAGAATGTGAGTTAGAAGTGAGTGAGTGTTTTGGAGTAGAAGAGAAAATAGGGAGAGAGTAGAGGAAAATTCATTAATACTATCAATACATAGTATATATAGTATAGTATAGTAAATAGTTTACACATACATTACAATACATCTATATATATTATAATAATTTAAATTATATATGTACTATATATTAATATTAATATTTATTAATATATATAGTATTATTATAATTATATAATATTAATATTATTTAATATATTATATATTAATATATATATATATATATTAATACTATATATATATTCATGCATTCAACATATACATCAGGATCACATCACAACACACACACACACAGCAACTGACACATATATTATATGTAGTTAAATACCAATAGCAACACACACATCAAACCAGCACACATAAACACATAGTATGACGCGCACAACATGCAATACACCCAACGATCAAACTGGATACACAACATTATTACACAACAGCACACACTCACTCACACAATCCTGCATATAGGTATGTAATCAACACACATCATATATTAGTATATATTATACTTATAGACTGTATACTTAATAATATCTACACATCACAGCACACTAATGATATTATTACGTATATATATATGTCGTGTGTGTGGTTGTGTGATAGTCTGTGTGTGGTTAGTGTGTAGTGTGTGTGTCGTGGCGTGAATTGTGTGGGAACAATTGGTGTGGTGTGGGTGTGATGATGCACATGCACAACAGTGGTGTGTGTGTGTATGTAGCGACTAACGATAGTACAATATAATATGGTAGTTGTAATTATGATATATGTAGTAAAATAGTATTAGTATATAACAATTATATATATTATACACTAATAATATAAATACCCATATGTATATACTATATATATAATATATATTATTAGACAGGAAAGGGACCCGCGCAAACCAAAGTATCAGAGCAAAGGACCAGACACAGACCACAGATAACCACAGATCCAGAACAAATCTAAGCGTTTAATCCACAGCCTATAAACTCTACTAGACCTACTGGTTTCCTACCACCATCACCACTCGTTTTACTAAATTGGTCCATCTAGTGTCACCTTACAATCCCGCATATAAGTATTGCTTCAGACAGAACGCGCAGAAAGGAATACAAAGTCCAGCTAGTTCGAAGTTTGGGAGAGGGAAAGAAAGAAAGGCAAAAGTATTGAAATAGAAGTGAAAAGAGGGAGGAAGGGGATGGAGAAGAAGGGGTAATGGCAGCAGAAGCGCGAAGAGGAAGCACGGAGAACCAAGGAGAGGAGTCATCTGGTAGTGAAGGGATGTGGAAGCTGATGTCGGAGGAAAGGAGGAAGAGAGTGACTGAATGAGAGTGGGTAATTGACAGAATCGGCAAGGGAAGGAAAAGAGATAAGAACTAGAGAAAAAGAAGAGACGTGAGATTACTGATGACTACTGTCAATGATAGATGATGAGATGAGACAAGAGAGAGAGAGAGAGAAGTAGGAAAGAAGACAGACGTAAACCTGTAGTGTAGTGCATGATAAAGAGAAGAGAGAGATGTATCACAAGATAGTGATAGTAGAGAGAATAGTAGAGTAGAGATCTTCAGATAGAGAGAGCAGCCCGAGATTGAAGGGATTTACGTTAGAGGCGTAGAAAGTAGTATAGTGGAAAAGGAGTAAACGAAGAGAAACAATGAGCACGAAGAGAGCCACAAGAACGAGACAAAAAAACTCGTTCGGAGCTGCCAGTATCAGCGCGGCGAAGGACATCCACCAACAGACTACACACACACACTACAAACGCGATGACAGTACTACATCAGAATCTATATAATATTATGCATACATACACAAATAACAGAATACACAATATAATATACATACATAAATGACATAGTAATCATGAGTAAGTAAAAAGACATTATATTATAACTATATATATATAGACTTAAAATAAAAAGTAAAATAAAGTAAGAAGATAATGATGAAATAGGATAAGAGTATAAAGAAAGAAAGAAAAAAGGAAAAAATAAAACAGGTTCATTAGCTATATATAATATACTAATATGTAGGTATGTATATATATATATACTAGTAGCATGTAGTCCTAGCGGATATAGGGTCGTGGAGATATTATACGTTTGTACCTACCGTTGAATTAATTCGATAAGTGTGTGTGTGTGTGTTGTAGTGTGGTGTGTGGTGTTGTCATGTGATTGTTGTGGTGTGTGTTTTTTTTTTGATTTTTGATTAGTATGTACATCTCGCAATCACGAAATAATTTGTAACTTTATCTACAAATTTATATGATGTGTGTGTATGTATATATAGAAAGGTATAAGCGACCAGGAGACGGAGCGAGAGGAGAGAGAAGGAGAGATGAGAGGAGAAGAGAAGACAGAGAGAGAGAGAAGAGTGAGAAAGAGAAAGAGAGAGAGAGAGAGGGAAGGAGGGAGTAGAGGAGGAGACGACAGACAGACAATCAGAACAGAGGGCAGAGGCAGAAATAGAAAGAGGAGGGAAGAGAGAGAGAGGAAGGAAAAAACCGAAACGGAAGAATGGAATGAAACGGAAGTGAAGGAAGGACCAGCTGAATTGGGGACACAGAAACAGGCCAGACCCAGACCGGTCGCCTGCGAGGCAATTACACAGACGGGGAGGACGTGGAAATGGCACATGCCTGGGCGCGTCGGGTCTGAAAAGAGATCCGCGAGAGGGAAAAGAGTGGCCGTGTTCCTGACTGACCTTGGAGAGAGCTTGCTTATTCCCGTAAGACGTTGGGCTGGGTGAGGAAAGGTGAGGGGACGGAAGGAAGGGGCTAGTAGGGTTAGGAGGATGGGGCCGTGAGGGTGCCTACGGGAAGGAAAAGGGAGGGGTGATGGAGGGAGCCAGGAGTGAAGGGGGATGAGACGAGGACGTGGGGAGGCAGTGGGGGCTGGGGGGCGGGGGCGAGGGCCGGCTGCCTCTCCCGCACCACGGGCTCCCAGCATGGGGCGTCCGCGACCTTCACATGGCCACCATAATATTTGCGTCCATGTCAGGGATGTCTGCGACGGTTACCCGGGGGAGTTGCGTGAAAGGCAGAGCGGGGACCGGATTAGTGACGGGCGAGCACGAGTGGGGGGCGGGTGGCGGGGGGGCAGCGTGAAGCGGTCTGTTCGAGAAGGGAAGGGCAAATGGACGCGCAGTAGGTTGGGGGCTGGCCGGGGTTATGACGGGGCCGGGCTATGAGCCTGGAGCGTGTCTGACGGGGTGTTCTGCATGGTAGTGTAGAACGGAGATCCTGCGGCTGAGGGGCGTGGGACTCGTGAGCATGGGGAGGATAGTGGGGGCGTGGAGGGGGAGGGGGAGTGGGGTAGGCCTGGGGGAGGGGTGGGATGTAGAAGGGACAAGTTTGAAAACATGCTGTAAGCTAGGGAAGAGGAGGATAGAGGGAGGGGCTGAGAATAGCGAGGAGGACCCTAAACGAGGAGTGTAGGGTTGAGAGATACGGTAGAGTATTGCATTTTTTTTTTGTTTTCGTATTTCTAGGGAGGTATCTTAGGGTAAGCGTTTGTTGTTACCGATTTCGGGGTACGCGATTTCTGGGGACGGGGTGCGGTGGCCTAACTCTCCTTTTTCTACTCAGGAAATTCGAGAAAGGGTGTCTCGTCTACAGCACCGGAAGAGCGAGTGTGCAAACCTTCCCCAATGGTGATCAGTCCACGGCGCGATCGACAAGGTAATGGTGTCGGTTGATGGTGGGTCTTAGTGTGTTGTAGTGTGTTGTGGCGTTGATGATTGTGTGTGTGTCGGAATGGTCTAGAGTGGTGGTTGGTATGTATTTGCGGGGTTCTGGCGTGTTTTTTTGCTGAGTCGGTCGAGTGTCGGGTTGTGTGTTGTGTTTGTGTATTCGGTTGTGCATCACGTACTCCTGCATGTGCGGTTGCCGTAGGTGCTTTTCTTTTACTAATCTATCGAATTCGCCAGGAAGTGAATGGATGGAGACTGACTCGCAGGATCTCCAGACCGTTTCCCTAACCGCCAATGGCAAGGACGAAGCCCAGATTTGTTTGTTTTTTTTGTTATTTTTTTTTTTTTGGAGGTCCTTTATTGTTACCGGAGCGGTCGGGGGGGGGGGGGGGGGGTGGGGGGGGGGGGAGGGGGGGGGGTGGGGGGGGGGGGGCGGGGGGTGGGGGGGGTGGGAGAGCGGAGGGGGTGCTGGCTACTGCAGGACAGGCGGTGGCAAAGCTGTGTACGATATTGATGACGAGTGGTCAACGCGATTAAATGATAATAGTATTGACAGGTGTAATTGCGTAGAGTCATAAGTAAAATTATTACGAGGGGAGCGTAGAAATATAATCATTTAGCAGGACCGCCAGAAGTGCCTCTAGTGAATAAGATCATGGG
>NW_020872471.1:51252-57191 GCF_003789085.1 Penaeus vannamei
TTCATGGTTAGTTTATGACTTTTTTTGTGTGTTTCATACAAAGAATCGACCAAAACGTAAGAAAATGGCATGTGCTGAGGAGTGAAGAGGGGAGACTTAGCTAAAATACCTAACGCTCTCTGTATTGCGCATTTCCGGGTTTATATCTCTCTTACTTTAACGATTATTCCTTGATTATCCAAGAAATATTTTCTGCGAATTCGAGAATGCATAGAAATTTGCGAAATGAAAAGCATGTAGAAAATATTGTCTTTATATATTCTATGCAGCGACTGATTAACAAGATTAAGAACGTGAAAATTTTCAGAGCGGGAATAAAATGACGAAGATAAAAATAGAGCATGGAAAAAAAGAATGTGGCAGAAAAAAAGATAAATTGATAGATAGACAGACAGACAGACAGAGAGATAGATAGATATATAGATAGATGGATAGAAAAAAGAGAATGAGAGAGAGAGAGAGAGAGAGACAAACAGACAGAGAAAGCGAGAGAAAGCGAGAGAAAGAGAGAGAGAGAGAGATGAGAGAGAGAGAGAGAGAGAGAGAGAGAGAGAGAGAGAGAGAGAGAGAGAGAGAGAGAGAGAAGAGAGAGAGAGAAAGAGAGAGAGAGAAAGAGAAGAAAGGGAAGAGAAGAGAGAGAGAGAGAGAGAGAAAAGAAGAGAGAGAGAAGAGAGAAGAGAGAGAGAGAGAGAGAGAGAGAGAGAGAGAGAGAGAAGAGACAGTGACCTCCCCCCCCCCCCTTTAAAAAAACGAATGCAAAGAGAATTAAAAAAAAAGAAAGAAAGAAAAACAAAAACAAAAACAAAAACAGAAAAGACGAGCACCACCGGAATCCAAACAACAACACACATCAAGAACGAAAGACAACGCGAGAGCAAGAAGCGATAATTCAGTATTTATGAAACAACAGCGAGCGAATACAAAACACTACAGCGCAGAGACATATAAACCAAAACCTATTAGTTACAGGCGAATGGACAGAGGAGGAATATTAAAATGCCTGGACATTCCTTAAAAGATGTGTCTGTGAACCGAATAGCGTCTTGGGATATGCGGATAGATGGGCTCGGGGACGCCGCGTGGATAGCGGGTATAGAGAGCGAGGAAGGGTATTGTGTTGTGTGATGCTGAATGCTGATCGAGGGGCATGCTGAATGGTCCTTCTTGTTTGTTTTTTATGTAATTTAGTTTTTTTTACTGTTGTTATTGTTGTATTTCGATTTATCTATTGTAAAAAAAAATCATCGTGTGTGGTTTTGGTATTTATTTTTCACATACCTGCTCTTTTACGCTCATCCGCGTCCCTTCACTTATCGAAAATATTTAGGAAACACGACCATTAGTTGCAAGCACACACACGCACACACACACACACAGACAACTCCCCCCCCCCCACAAAAACGAAGAAAGAATTAAAACCAAAAAAAAATAAACAAAAGAAGAAAAGAAGAAAATCTGAAAAATAAAAGCAAAAGTAAAAAAAAACAAAAACAAAAAAAAAAACACCTCAAGGTCACAGCAAGGCAAGGAAAACGTCTCCCGCCTTGCCTCTTGCCTCTTGCCTCCTTGCCTCCTTGCTTCCTTGCCTTCGATAGCCCCGGCCCTAACCGGTCAAGGAGCTCTTATATAGTAAAGCCACGTCTTGATACAAATAGAGATAGTGCTTCTGGGAACGGTCATCAAAGGGCTTGTTTTCCCGTAACTTGAACTCAAGCTCGGTGTCTTGGGAGAAGAGAGAGAGAATAAGAGGAGAGAGAGAGAATATGAGAGAGGAGAGAGAGAGAGAATATGAGGAGAGGAGAGAGAGAGAGAGAGAGAGAGAATCGAGGGAGAGGGAGAGTAAAAGGGAGATGAGAAGAGAGAGAGAGAGAGAGAGAGAGAGAGAGAGAGAGAGAGAGAGAGGAGAGAGAGAGAGAGGAGAGGAGAGAGAGAGAAGAGAGAGAGAGAGAGAGAGAGAGAGAGAGAGAGAGAGAGAGAGAGAAGAGAGAGAAGAGAGAGGAGAGAGGAGAGAGAGAGAAAAGACCAAAGAAATGAGACACTGAAGCGCTGAGAGACCAAGAAATGAGCACAGAAGCACTGAGGACAAAGAAGCGAGACACTGAAGCCAAACCTTGGGGAAGGGGAGGGGACCAAAAGGGGGGAAATTGAAAAACACGAAGCGCTGAGAGACCAAAGAAATGAACCACTGAACACTGAGACGAATAATGAGAAACTGAAGCGCTGAGAGAACAAGAAATGAAGACACTAAGCGCTGAGAGACCGAAGAAAGGAACACTGAAGCACTGAGACCGAAGAATGAGACACGAAGCGCTGAGAGACCAAACAAATGAGACGACTGGAGCCTGAGAGACCAAGAAGAGACACTGAAGCGCTGAGAACCAAAGAAATGAGACACTGACAGCGCTAGAGACCAAAGAAATTAGACACCGAAGCACTGAGAGACCGAACACTGAAGCCAAGAAATAGACACTGAGCATGAGAGACGAAGAAATGCAGGACACTGAAGCCTGAGAACCGAAGAAAGAGACACTGAAGCGCTGAGAGACCAAAGAAAGAGACACTGAAGCGCTGAGAGACCAAAGAAATAGACCACTGAAGCACTACGACGAACAACTGAGAACCAAGAAAATGAGACACTGAGCATGAGAGCACCGAGAAATGAGACACTGAAGCAGCAAGGAAACCGAAGAAATGAACACTGAAGCGCTTGAGAGACCAAAGAAATGAGGACTCTGAAGCGCTGAGAGATCCGAAAATGAGACACTGAAGCGCTGAGAGACAAGGAAACTGAAACACAGAACGCTGAAGACCAAAAGAATGAGAACTGAAGCGCTGAGAGACCAAAGAAATGAAACACTGAAAGCCGCTGAGAGACCAAGGAATGAACACTGAACACTGGAGACCAAAGAAAATGAACACTGAGCGCTGAAGACCAAGAAATGATGACACTTAAGCCACTGCAGAGACCAAAGAAATGAGACACTGAAGCGCTGAGAGACCAAAGAAATGAGACACTGAAGCACTGAGAGACCAAAAAATGAGAACACTGAAGCACTGCAGAGACCAAAGAAATGAGACAATAAGCGCTGAGAACAAAGGAAATGAGACCACTGAAGCGCTAGAACCAAAGAATGAACACTGAAGCGCTGAGAGACCGAAGAAATTAGACACTGAAGCGCTGAGAGACCAAAGAAATGAGACACTAAGCACGGAGACCAAAAAATGAGACACTGAGCGTTGAGAGACCAAAGAAATAACACTGAAGCGCTGAGAACCGAAAATGAACACTGAAGCGCTAGAGACCAAAGAAATGAGACACTGAAAAGCGCTAGAGACCTAGGAAATGAGACACTGAAGCGGCTGAGAGACCGAAGAAATAGACACTGAAAGCGCTGAAGACCTAAGAAATGAGACACTAAGGCTGAGACACCAAAGAAATAGACACTACACTGAGAGACCAAAGAAATCGAGGACACTAAAGCGATGAGAGACCAAAGAAATGAGACACTGAAGCGCTGAGAGACCGAAGTTATGAGACACTGAAGCGCTGAGAGACCAAAGAAATGAGACACTGAATGCATGAAAAGAGACCAAAGAATGAAAATGAAGCACTTAGAGACCGAACACTGAGAGACAAAGAATGAACACTGATTCACTGAGAGACCGAAAAATGAGACACTATGCACGAGAGACCGAAGAAATAGACACTGAAGCGCTGAGAGACCAAAAATGAAATGAGACTCTGAAGCGCTGAGAGACCGAAGAAATGAGACACTGCAAGCGCTTAGATACCAAAGAAATAGAACATGAAGCGCTGAGAGACCAAAGAAATGAACACTGAAGCGCTGAGATACCAAAGGAAATGAAAACACTTGAATCGCTGAGAGACCAAGGAAGAGACACTGAAGCACTGAGAGAACAAAAGAAATGAGACATGAAGCGCTAGAGACCAAGAAATGAGACCACTGAAAGCACTGAGAGACTAAAGAAATGAGACACTGAAGCGCTGAGAGACAAAGAAAATGAGACACTGAAAGCGCTGAGAGACCAAAGAAATGAGACACTGAAGCATGAGAGAACCAAAGAAAGAGACCACTGAACACTAGAGACCGAAAATGAGACACTGAGCGCTGAAGAGAACAAGAAATGAGACACTGAAGCGCGAGACGAGACCGAGAAATGAGACACTGAAGCGCTGAGAGACCGAAGAAATGACACTGAAAACGCTGAGAGACCAAAAAATGAGACACTGAAGCACTGAGCAAGACAAAAGAAAGAGTCACTAAGCGCTGAGAGACCAAAGAAATTTGGAGGAAACCAAACTTGAAGCGCGAGAGACCTAAGAAATGAGACACTGAAGCGCTGAGGACAAAAATGAACACTGAGCGTGAGAGACCAAAGAAATGAACACTGAAGCCGCTGAGGACCGAAGAAATGGACACTAAGCGCTGAGAGACAAAAGAAATGAGACACTGAACCGCTGAGAGAGAGACCAAAGAAATTAGACACCGAAGCACTGAAGACCAAGAAATGAGACACTAAATCGCTGAGAGACCAAAGAAATGAGACACTGAGCGCGCAGAGACCGAGTTATGAGACACGAAGAGCTGAGAGACAAGAATGAACACGAAATGCTGAGAGACCAAAGAAATGAGACACTGAAGCGCCGAGAGACCAAAGAAATGAGACACAGAAGCACTGAGAGACCAAAGAATGAGACACTAAGCACTGAGAGACCAGAAAATGAGACACTGAAGCGCTGAGAGGACCCAAAGAAATGAGACACTGAAACCTGAGAGACGACGAAGAAATGAAACTAACGCTGATCACAAAGAATGAACACTGAAGCCGCTGATGAACCGAAGAAATAGCACTGAATTACTGAAGACCGAGAAATGAGACACTGAGCGCTGAGAGACCAAACAAATGAGACACTGAGCGCTGACGAGACCGAAGAAATGAGACACTGAGCACGAGAGACAAAGAATGGGACACTGAAGCGCTTAGAGACCAAAGAAATGAGACACTGAAGCACTGAGAGACCGAAGCACTAAGAGACCAAAGAAATGAGACACTGATGCACTGAGAGACCGAAGAAAATGAGACCACTGAAGCCTGAGAGACAAAGAAATGAGACACTGAATCCTGAAGCACCAAAGAAATGAGACACAGATCGCTGAGAGACAAAAAATAGACACTGAAAGCCACTGAGAGACCGAAAGCACTGAGAGACCAAAAGAAATGAGCACTATGCACTGAGAGACCGAAGAATGAGACACTGAAGCGCTGGAACCGAAGAAATGAGACACTGAAGCGCTGAGAGACGAAAAAGAGACACTGAAGCGCTGAGAGACCAAGATATAGACACCTGACGCGCGAAGAGACCAAAGAAATGAGACACTGAAGCGCTGAGAGACCAAGATGAGACACTAAGCACGAGAGACCAAGAAATGAGACACTGAAGCACTGAGAGACCAAAGAAATAGGACACGAGCGCTAAGACCAAAGAAAAATGAGCACTGAGCGCTGAGAGACCCAAAAAAATGAGACACTGAGCGCAGAGAGACCAAAGAAATGAGACACTGAACACTGAGAGACCCAAAGAAATGAGTCACTTGAAGCGCTGAGAGACCAAAGAAATAGACACTGAAGCGCTGAGAGACCAAAGAAATGAGACACTTGAAGCGCTTAGAAACAAAGAAATAGACACTGAAATTGCTGAGAGACCAAGAATAGACGCTGAAGCGTTGAGAGACCAAAAAAATGAGACACTGAAGTGCTGAGAGACCAAAGAAATGAGACATGAAGCACTGAGAGACCGAAGCACTGAGGACAAGAAAGAGACCACTGAAGCGCTGATTGACTAAAAAATTGAGACACTGAGCACTGAGAGACCGAAGCACTGAGTACCAAGAAATGAGACTGAAGCTCTGCAGAGA
>NW_020872471.1:70314-72814 GCF_003789085.1 Penaeus vannamei
TGGTACTAATACATTCACACATT
This sequence comes from Penaeus vannamei, assembly GCF_003789085.1. Taxonomy (NCBI): domain Eukaryota; kingdom Metazoa; phylum Arthropoda; class Malacostraca; order Decapoda; family Penaeidae; genus Penaeus; species Penaeus vannamei. Next base: position 70,338 of record NW_020872471.1, read on the forward strand.
AAAAAGAAACAATATCCACGTGTAGAGGATTATCCAGCCTGACTCACAAAGTACTCTCCAGGCACAGATGTAAGCAACAAGGCAACTGACACCTCCATTAATGTATATCGTACCAGGAAGCATACTTTTCTCATAACATTTGAACAGGATTTCCTCCTACGTTAGTTTCCTACAGCAAGATTCAAAGGACTAACCAGCTGGACAGGAATACAAGCCTTTCAAAGAAGCCGAAAGCCTGGAGTCTGTACCCTTCCACTCTTTGACGTTCGGTATTGTAGGTCCATCACCACACGCAGGCGACACAATTCTTTTAATCTGAGGTTCTGATATCAATGCGACGGCCATGTAGGGGATCTCTACCCAAACATCTTGACGAGTTCGCTTTGATGTTCCTTTTAGATCAACCGGCACCGAGCGCAACGAGATAGGGATGACGCAACTAACGCTCTACTGCGTAAACAAACAGCTGGAAAAACATGAAACGATTAAGGGGATGGATTTCGAGAAGGGACACTAGTTTATATATATATATATATTATATATATATATATATATATAGCTATATATATATATATATATATATATATATATATATGTATGTGTGTTGTGTGTGTGTGTGTGTGTGTGTGTATGTATGTATATATATGTATATATGTACATATATGTATATGTATATATATGTATATATATGTATATATATATAATATATATATATATATATATATATATATATATATATATATATATATATATATATATATATATATATATATATATATATATATATATATATATATATATATATATATATATATTATATATATTATATATATTATATATATGTATATATAGTATTATATATATATATATGTATATATATGTATATATATATATATATGTATATATATGTATATATATGTATATATATGTAGATACACACACACACACACACACATACACACGCACAATCAAACACTCACACACACACATATATACACACACACATACACACACATACACGAACACATACACACAAACACACACACACACACACATTTACATTTCCACACACACACAGGTGGAGAAACCTGGTAAATAGTTTGTTCAGTCAAATATGTAATATTTATTGCGAATGAATAACAAGTTGTCGGTAATTGGATGTTTGGTTGCCTATTTGGCAATTAACATTTATTTTTCATTAAATTTCGCTTTACCAGAAACATCTCTTTATCTACGAATGATTATGTCAGTGAATTTATATCAATATTGTTTAGAATTGTGATCAACCTTAAGGCAAGATAATATTTTAAAAACACAGTACAGTATTTTACGCAACTCGAGTGGATCTTTTTCAGGTGCGTTATTTAACTATATTCCTAGTATTCAGCTACCGGCAGTATGTGTGTGTGTGTGTGTGTTAGTGTGTATGTGTGGTGTGTGTGAGTGTGTGGTGGGGGAGTGTCTGTGAGTGTGTGTATGTGTGTGTGTGAGAGTGTGTGTGTGTGTGAGTGTGTATGTGTGTGTGAGGGTGTGTGTATGAGTGTGTGTTCGTGTGTGTGTGAGGTGTGTGGTGAGTGTGTGTTCGTGTGTATGTGTGTGTGTGTGTTATGTGTGTGTGTGTGTTTGTGTGTGTGTGTATGTGAATGTGTGTGTGTGTGTGTGTGTGTGTGTGTATGCGTTCGTGTGTGTGTGTGTGTGTGTGTGTGTGTCTACTTTCCTTTTCAGGAGCCTTGACCCATCGTTTTTCACAAATCACTTCCAATCGAACAGTCAAATCAATATGGTAATTCAACACGTTATGCCTCACACCCTTCCCCAAATTTTGGCACCATAGTGGATTGCCAAATGTAATTAATTTCGGCGTTTATTCTCGAAGTCTACAGCGAATCATCCTTCAGCCGAGAACGCACTCGAACCTGTAACGCGAGACGCAGATATCACGTGACAAATCCGCTACTTCTTCCGCACTTCCTCCCCCTTCCCTCCCTCTCCCTTCCCCCCTCCCTTTTGGATGTTGTTCTGGCTGTCCGTTTGGAAGGGATTCGCAAAAAAAAAAAAAAAAAAAAAATGGGCAAAGGACCCTTAAAGGCATAGTAAGATACGTAAGCAAATACTTTTGTTGATAAGGATGTATTTGTGTCTATGTGCAAGAAAGTATTAAAGCACAAAGGGGACTGGAATCTAAACGCAATATCCGGATTTATTGGAGGTTTGTATGGACACGAAAGTGCTCTCAGTGCGTGTGTGTGTGTGAGAGAGAGAGAGAGAGAGAGAGAGAAGAGAGCGAGATAGAGAGAGAGTGAGAGAGAGAGAGAGAGAAGAAGGCAGAGAGAGAGAGAGGGGGGGGGAAGAGGAGAGAGAGAGATTGTGTATGAGAAAGAAAGAGAGAGAGTGAACATTATATACCTGACATTTGAAACCACCAAATAATCTTTTGTAGTGATACCTTAACTTCTCAAGGTCTTCTCATGACATGG
>NW_020872471.1:90314-92814 GCF_003789085.1 Penaeus vannamei
GCTGGGTATTATTTCCACCTCATTGCCCTTCTCGTTCATCATTTGCCGCGGATCTTCTGCTTCAAGAGAATCTAGCTGCTGTTTGGCTCGAGCGCGCGCTCGCACGCACACATACACACACACACACAGACTCACACACACACACACACTCATATATATATATATATATATATATATATATATATATATATATATATATATATATATATATATATATAATATATCTGTGTGTGTGTGTGTGTGTATGTGTGTGTGTGTGTGTGTGTGTGTGTGTGTGTGTGTGTCTGTGTGGTGTGTGAGTGTGTGAGTGTGTGAGTGTGTGAGTGTGTGAGTGTGTGTGTGTGTGTGTGTGTGTGTGTGTGTGTGTGTGTGTGTTGTGTGTGTGTGTGTGTGTGTGTATTCATATATATATATATATATATATATATATATATATATATATATATATATATATATATATATATATATGTGTGTGTGTGTGTGTGGTGTGTGCGTGTATGTGCGTATATGCACAAACAAAGATGTGCATACTAAACAGTTGCATATGATAAAAACACGATAGTAATACGAACACATAAACAACAGCGCTATTACTACTACTACTTCTGAGCGTATTAGATGATTATGATTAAGAAGATCGGTGATGCCACAGATAGCGCAACTCTCCAATCCCAATGGACGGGATTGCAATAGAAGGCACTTGTGTTGATAGCTGATTCACCAACAGAAAGAACAGGAGGCTTAAGACCATGACAGGGAGATTAGCTTTGGCAATATCGCAATACATTCTCTGCAGTTGCTTAAAAATCAAGCAAGCATATTCCAATACCTCGAGGAGTCCATATGAATCTTGCAATTAGTGAGGCTTTTGCATGTTGCAGTCAGATCTTCCTTCATTATCTCTGAGGCTGAGAGTACTTAACTAGACCTGGATTCCGCTGTAGCATTAACGTTCTACAAAAGATTTCAGTGAAGACGGTGGCAATCCTCTAGGAATACATTATACGACGTAATGTGCTGGAGGGCAATGGCAATAACGGACAAGGACATGAATAAAACCGAGGATTAGTGAAGAAGAAAAGGAAAAAAGTATAGGAGGAACAGCCTGGACTTTCCCGAGCGCAGGATGCATTTACAGAACAAAGGAATTGAAGAAAGGACATCTTGTCAACATCTTGTTAAGGGATTGTCGTCCACAAAGCCAAAGGAGGCAAGAGCTGAAGGGAGAAAAAATACCACAACACAGGCTGCCACAACCACACAGACACCACACAGACAACCACACACAACACACAGACAACCACACGACAACAGACAACCACACAGGCTGCCACAACCACACGACAACCACACAGACAACCACACACACACACTCGAACATTCTCTCTCACACATGCAAACACACACATACACACATACAGACATAAACACAAAGAGTACAAACAAAATACACCCGAAAACATTCACACTCTTACAGCCACCCACGTACACGCACGAGCACACGCACAAATAAACGTACCTACACATCCAAATAAAAAGAAATTAAAAATTGCCGCGAGAAAGAAAGAAACAAAAGAATAGATAAATAGATGAATAGATGAATAAACAAAAGAATAGATGAATAGATGAATAAACAAAAGAATAGATAAATAGATGAATAGATGAATAAACAAAAGAATAGATAAATAGATGAATAAACAAAAGAATAGATAAAAGAGGGATAAACTCAGCAAGTGAGACGCCACTGAGCGCAGCTAAATTCCAAAGCATTTCGAGTCAAATAATACTTTACCCGCTCGAGAAAGATAAGAAGAAAATAAATTGAAAAACACAACGTATCTTTTCTTTCTTCTTCGCTCGACTCGATGTGTCTGCCCAATTATTTTACGAAACGGGAGATGTAGCCTTCAGTTTTTATCTTCTCGGGGGACTGTCTTTTAAACGCAGATACACATCAACATGCACGCTCGTATATACAGTCATATAAATACTAAGATAAAAACATATTCTACCACACGCCACACTCATATACACGCACACGCCCACGTACGCACATACACGCCCACATATACACACACACATACACACACGCCTACCTACACACACGCACACGCCCACGAACTCACATACACGCACACATACACACACACACACGCACACCTACACACACGCACACGCTCACCACACACGCCACGCCCACCTACTCACATTCACGCACACATACACACACGCCCACCCACACACATACACACACACGCCTACCTACACACACGTACACGCCCACATATACAAACGCACACATACACACACGCACACGCCCACCCACACACACACACACACGCCCACCTACACACATACACGTACACGCCCACCTACGCACGGCCATCCGCCCACACAGTCTCGCCGAGATGAATGGGCGGGGCAACGGAAGCTGGCAAGCTGACAAAGAGAGAGAATGAACTGGGTTTAGAGAGGAGGGCGAGAGGAAGGGAGGAGGGGG
>NW_020872471.1:102814-105314 GCF_003789085.1 Penaeus vannamei
CTTGTAGGAGATGGAGTGAGGCTGCTTCTTCTGCTTCGTCTTTTTTCTTTTTCTTCTTTTCTTTTTTCTTCCGTTCGTTCCCTCTTTCTCTCTTGCTGTATTTTTTTTCTTTCTTCCATTCGTCCATTTTTGTCTTTCTTTCGTTCTTTCTTTCTGCTTTTCTTAGTCTTTCTTTCTATACCTTGTTCCATTCATGTTTTTTTTCATTATCTCTCTTTCTTTCGATTTTTTCCGTCCTTTTTTTCCTTTTTTCTTTTGATTATTTCTTTCTATTCCTCCTTTTATTCATTCTCTCATTCTTTTGTTCTTTTTCATTTTCTTATTCTTTCTTATTTTTTGTTTTCTTTCCTTTTGTTCTTTCTTTCCTTTTCCCTTATTCTCGTTACTTTCTTTTCGTTTTTTCTCCTTCTTTTTCTTAATCTTTCTTTCATTCCGCCGTACATCTTTCGTTTTCTTTCTTTTCTTCTTCCTTTCGTCTTTTTCGTCTTTCTACCATCTTCCGTTCTTTCTTTCCTCTTTTTCCTTTCTTTCATTTCCTCATTTCTGTCTTTCTTATCTTTTTTCTTTCTTTTGCATGATTTTTTTTTCTTTTCTTCGTTTTCTTCTTATTTTTTCTTTAATTTCAACGGTTTTTCTTTCTATCTTACTGCCTTTTTTCGTTATTTTTAAATTTTCTTTCGTATTTTTTCTACTATCTTTCGTTCTTTCTTTCCTTCTTTTCCTTATTCTTTTTTTCCTTGCTTGGTGAAGGAGAGGGGGGTCGGGGGGGGGGAGCAAATAACGTGATTGAGAAATTAATTAATTTTCTGGCTTTAGGTATTTCCGATCGGCAACGGGCGCGTCATGTATTAAATTCCCGAGGATTTCAATGGGAGAAACGACCTTATGGAATCCGTGTAGACGTGTGTGATTAGGAAATGAGTTATCTCTCATTTTTTTCTTCTTCTTTTTTGTCTTCCCTTATTTTTCTTTTCTATCTTTTTTTGCTTTCTTCGTCCATTAGTTTGTCATTTTTATTTTTCTTGCTGTCTTTTTTCTCTGTTTTTTTTTTTTTTTCATTCTTTCTTTCATTTTTTGTTCGTCCATTTTTTTCTATCATTATGATTTATCTTTCGTTCCTTCTCCTTTTCATTCTTTTCTTTCTTTCATTCCCTCGCTCCCTTTGAGAAGTGGGTGGTATGGCTCGGGGTGTGTTGGGGGGGGGCAGTCGGTCTATTCTATATATCATCTCATCATCTAGGAGCTAACGCCGACGGGGGCGCATAGCTGCATCCACCCTTTGTTTATACCTGCGAGGATCCCTCATGGCTAAACGGCAGGCAGGGACTCGGCCCATCTCGAGCTCTTCACGATAGATTTGATCGATTTGCCCAAGCCACGACTTCCTAGGTCGTCCCAAAGGCCTCCTCCACCTAGGGTTCTCTCGAACAGAGACACCCTGATGGGCAGGATCATCCTGAGGAAAGCAGGCCAGGTGGCCATATAGCCTGAGTTGGCGATCACGGATTGTGCAGATAACAGGTCCTGCGCCAGTCTCACGGTGCAATCATTGGTTGGACATGTGGTCCCGCCAACAGTACCCCATGATCCAGCGCAAGGACCTATTACAAAAGGCCTCAAGACGAGACTCCAAGGCACAGGATAATGTCCAGGTTTCACTACCGTACAGCAAAACTGGCGTTATCAGGGCCTTGAAAACCCTTAGCTTAGTCCTTCTGCACAGGTACCAACATCTGCAAATACTCTTGTCGAGAGAGTTCATGACCTCTGCTGCCAGGCCAATCCGTCTGCTGACTTCATGGTCTGACAGCCCAGAGTTATGAACTACACTACCAAGGTATGTAAAGCTCTCTGTGACTTCAGTGTCCTCGCCGCAAGCACATACCGACAGAACAGGTTCTCCTAGCAAGTCTCAAAGTCCTGGACTTTGGTCTTGGTCCAGGAGACCTCTAGACCCAAGGGTTTCGCTTCATCGATAAATGCATCAAGAGCCACCACTAAGGTTTCCAAAGACTCAAACAGAATAGCAACATCATCAGTAAAGTCGAGGTCTGTAACCTTGATATTGCCCAGAGTTGCTACGCAATGACTGAATAGTAGCTCTGCCCAGTATCCAGTCCATGCAAGTGTTGAAAAGAGTTGGTGCAAGGACACAGCCTTGCCTCACACCTGAACTGACAGGAAAGAAGCTCAACAGGCCCCCACCACAATTTACAGCACTTTCAGTACCAGTATACAGGCTTGCTATTAGTCCAATAATCCTTGTTGGAATTCCTCTCAGTCTCAGGATCTTCCAGAGTGATTCCCGATGCACCGTATCGAACGCCTTCTTGAGGTCGATGTAGGCTGCAATCAGCCCACGCCCGAACTCATGGCGGCGCTCTACAGTGACTCGAAGCGCAAGGATACAGTTTATTATGGACTTACTGGGAGTGAATCCGGATTACTACGGCCTTTGGTGCATCAGTACCGCACCGCAACAGGATCTGAGACGATCTGA
>NW_020872471.1:110314-122814 GCF_003789085.1 Penaeus vannamei
AATTTCTGTCTGTCGGCATTTTGACAGCATGGGCAAGAATAAACTTGAAATTTTTACTTTGACGACAGATGGCGATGAAGAAAAAATCTGTATAGCCCGGTTCTTTGTTTAACAGTGATGAAAAGTAAATAGATAAATAAAAAAACTGTTTTGACTGTTTCTTTAGTTTGAGGTAAACAGTATACTAATATAACAGTGTCTGTATTGGTTCCTATCGATACGGTAATTATATATCCTACATAACAGATATAATCAAATATATATATATATATATATATATATAATATATATATATATATATATATATATATATATATATATATATATATATACCATTTATTTCTACATGTGCTTAAATGGTGTTTTAGCTGTAATGATTAGTTTAAAAATCTCGGTCTAGTTTTGTTTACATGTTACGTGATTGGCCGAAGAAGCCTAAAAGTTTAAGTAAGGTGCTCGCTGATTGGTGGAATTGCTTTACTAGTGCCCTCTGTTGGCCACCGTTAGAATGGGTCGATTTACGATTGTAACTCAGCAAATCCGAATTACAATTTCTTCATGAATCCCACTTTGCTATCACTGGTAAACGCAATGGTAGATGACCCCTATTAAATGCGTTACGATTGCATGTTAGTGAATCCGGCCCCTGGACAATAAAAACAAAGGCGTGAAACAACCTCCCCACCCCGGCCACGACCGAGCCCGAGGCCGCCTGCCCTCCGTCCCGCCGAGAGGAAAGAACAAGGATTCCCACTCACCTCGTCACGTTCCTCGTCCCTCTCTCTCTGGCCATGGAGGCGACGATGACGCTGTTGCCGGACACGCCCAGGATGAAGGTGAGGGCGTGGGTGATGACGATGGGCACGAAGCTCGGGTTGGCCTTGTGGGGCTTCCTCATCTCCAGGGGGTCTTCGAGGGGCATGCAGTTGTCCGAGAAGTAAGTCTTGTTCTCCAGGATTTCGGTGCAGACGCCTTCCTTCCCGAAACTCAGCTCTCTCCTGCCGAAGTCCCCGAAGGAGGCGTTACCGTCGGCGGGGAGGTGGGAGAGGTTGGTTAGCACTCCCCTGACCCAGAAGTGAGGGTCGAGGTCTGTCAGGAAGGGGTCAAAGGTCGAGTTCGCGTCCAAGGTCGAGTTGAAGGCCGTCGGGTCCATCATAGGCTCGTCGAAGAGGTCGGTAGAATTAATCATGTCTCTTGTTTTCCTTTTCTTTTCTTTAGTTGAATAAATTGTCTTTTGAAATGACTACAAATGCCTTTTCATTTTCTTTATAATGTTTTTATTATTTGCTTCATATTTCGCACACAGGCAACACTTGAATCCACTTTTTACTTCCTGATCCTGTTTGCTGTAGAGTTCTAATCATAATTCACTTTGAAGTCTTATTTTCTTTTTGTCCTTCTTAAGTGCAACTTATTACCTGTGAAATATGAAATTCAAATCAAGACCAATATAAGTAAGTACAATTATGTGCAACCCATTTTATGAGTATATATATGTGTGTGTGTGTGTGTAGTATTAACATTTTTTCATATATTCTAATTTTACTCTATCCTATTTTCTAACTTATTTGCTTTTATTCTTCGACAAGCTTCCAGAAGCTTAGGGCTCTGCTGCTGGGACACGTTGCCACATCATCGGATATTAGTGTTTTATTTACCTTACCATTAAATATCTGGTATTGATATCTTTTAGTCTGAGTGCGCTGCCACCATCCGGGTTTTGATTTAAGCAAGGAGGTACCCTGAAAAACCCATATCATGATCTCAGTTGGTAGCATAACCTAACGCTCTTTAAGGCTCGTCAGTGTGGGAATGAATTCATTCCTTTATTAAGTGTGTGCCAAATTTAACAGTCATGGAAACATTCGTAACCCTTAATATTTTATTCAATAACTAAACTGAACAAATGGCATATCATTCTATAAATTCTAGCAATACACATAATGATTAAAATAAGTAATATTCTCAATTCCTATTAATTAGAAATCAATGACATTTTAATAAACATAATAAGAATATACGTGAGACGAAATCGAGACCCTCACACCCAGTCCAATCTTGTTCTCTCCATGATTTTACCTAGGACATGAGCCGATCATTTCCCTTCCTTTCATCTTTATGATTTTCCTCTCTACACTTCCCTCTAATAAATAATATCCTTCTCAGTCTATTCATTGATATCACCAGAACTGTCACCTGACTCTTTCGTTACTGTACCCACGGACCATTAATATAACGAAATGAATAACAAAATATGTCCCCTAGCAACAAGGCATTAGACTAAGCACCATGGCGGCTGTTCTCGCCGCATTCTCCATTTCTCCTCTCTGTTCACAGGGAGAAAGCCAGGGTTCGTCTCAATTATCACAAATCAATGCAAAGATTTTTAGCAATTACGTTAATAAACTTATCAAGCACTGCAATCTATTATATGAGGGTAAGAAATGTAATTTTAAGTACTAGCACTCAGCTTACCTGGTCACAGGGAGAGCGTCAGGATTCGTCTGACGAGAAATCGTTAAAATAACGAACTCATAGCTTTCCCCCAAATGAATTGCTAGCATTTAAACATACAAACCATTTATAAATTATTATTATAATTTACTCTTATTTGGTGTACCACTAAATTTTGCTATATTGATATACCTTCAGATTTATGAAAATATGTAAACAAATGTTTCAGTGATGAACATACATCTTTCAAATCAGAGACAGAACACCTTTTAAATGTCGACTGAATAATGATCTCGACATATATATATATATATATATATATATATATATATATATATATATATATATATATATATATATATAATGCTTATATGGATGTATGTATGCATTTATGTATGTATATACATATTTGTGTATAATGTCATAGTCACTCCTGTTATGTCCTCAACATCTGCAGATCGCCCAGCCATTCACATAAACTACCATACATACACGCACAGAGAGAAAAAGATACATAAAGAGAGAGATAGAGAAAGAGAGAGAATATACATAAAGAGAGAGATAGAGAAAGAAAGACAGAGAGAAAAAAAAGGAGAGAGAGAACCCCAAAAGAAGGGAAAGAAACCACCCAGAGCAAAGAGAGGCAACAGTAATCGCCAGAAAAATCTCCAGAACGGCAGCTGGACGAGGAGCAGAAGGGAGAGCGGAAGGCAAGAAAGAGGGAGAGAAAAATAGACAAACAATCATTCGCGTAAACAGAACAGCGCAACGAAAACGTTCTGTGATCAAAAATTTATCTGTTTATCAGATGCGAGAAAGACAAGGAATCGCTCTTTTGTGTGTTTTATTTTTTCTTCTCTCTCTCTCTCTCTATACACTCTCAGTTTGTCTATCTCTCTCTCTCTCTCTCTCTCTCTCTCTCTCTCTCTCTCTCTCTCTCTCTCTCTCTCTCTCTCTCTCTCTCTCTCTCTCTCTCTCTCTCTCTCTCTCTCTCTCTCTCTTCTCTCTCTCTCTCTCTCTCTCTTCTCTCTTCTCCTCTCTCTCTCTTCTCTCTCTTCTCTCTATTATCTCACATACTCATTCCTTCCTGCTAATCTGTCCATCTATTCATTCGCCCCACTATTCATCCATCACCTATCCGAAAGATTTCCGCTTTTAAATATTCATCTCTTTCCCTCTCCGCTTTCGCTTTGCCTTTTTCTATTTATATCTCTGCATCGATCTCTTCATGCCCTCTTTCTCCCTGATTCTCTTTCTGTTTCCCTCTCCTCCCCCATCCTCTCTCTCTCTTTGTATGCATTTGTATATATATATATATATATATATATATATATATATATATATATATATATATATATATATATATATATATATATATATATATATATATATATATATATATATACTCTCGCAACATACATATATATTTTCTGTCTCCTCCTCTTTTTTCTCCCTTCACTGCCTTTTCTTCTCAACTCTAGCCCTCCCCTCCCTTCCCCACACCTCCCTCCCCCCCGCTCCTCCCCTCCTCTCTTTCTTTGGATAAAATTTTTGAAAAAGTTGAGACGTTGTATCACACGTCCACCTGCCAATATCAAGGAATGGGCCATCAGTGTTATTGTGGAGGGACACAAAGGGCTCTGCCGTGTGCAGGGCAGGACCTTGACTTCTGTTTGGTCCTATTATGTCGAGCCACTGTCGCGATAACCCGAACTTCTTATGGAGATGTTGAGAGTGTACGTGAAAGTCGAGGAAAGTGGCGTCGGGAGAAATAAATTGCGGTAATGGCTGTGACACGTAATGGTATTTTGTAACGGATAATGAGTGATAAAATGGGATATTGTGTGATTAGAATTATCTCCAGAGCGGCAGAAATGGAATATAGTCTGAAATAAATGGAAAGAGTGAAAATCACTGGTACATTTCGCTGTGTGGCATTAAAGCTCATTTTTTCCTGTATTGCTGATTGATGATGACACTTGAGGTGGATTAGCCCTTTCAGCAGACACAGGATAAATAATGAAATAGGAAATATTCATAGAGCTTATGGCTCGCTGCTTAAAATCCTGGCTTTGTTATGCAAAAGCCCAAGATTTAATCAAGTTTATTCGCCGGGGGACAGAGATAAATTAACTCCAGATGGAAGACAAAGAGCTCAAATCCCCAAAAGCGTTGTTCAGATAGTGAAATGTGGCGGGACATAGCCGTAGATTTACTAATATGCTCGTGAATGCAACACATTCAGGCCGGTAACTAGAATATGTATTGGGTTGTCGACAGCTATTGTTTGCAGGGACAGCATGTCAGGTCGGTGTGCAGGTGTTTCATACCCCTGTGAAAGGTTATTAGTATTTGGTTCATGAATATAAACAGGAAATCTTACGTTTTCCATCTATATCATCCTTTACATCTCTGTTTGTATATCTGACTAACAAGCTAAGTCTTCTGTCTTGTTAGTTTTCATCCTTTTTTGTTTTCTATGTGTATTCATCTTCTCTGCCGCATTCTCTCTCTCTATATCTCTTTAACACTCGATCTCTCTTTCTCTTTCTAATTATTTACATATTTTTCTCTTTCTCTTTCGTTCTGTCTTTCCTTCATTCTTTCTTCTCTCTCTTCCTCTCTCTCTCTCTCTCTCTCTCTCTCTCTCTCTCTCTCTCTCTCTCTCTCTCTCTCTCTCTCTCTCTCTCTCTCTCCTCTCCTCTCTCTCTTCTCTGCTATCTATCTATCTCTCCTCTCTTCTCTCTTCTCTCTCTCTCTCCCTTCTCTATCTCTCTCTCTATCTTTCTATCTATCTCTAGTCTATCTGTTCTATCTTTCTCTTGTCCGGCGTCCTCCCCCTCTCTCATCATTCTTCCCTCTCATTCTGCTCTTCCTCTCTCCCCTCTCCTCTCCTCTCTCTCGTCGCTCTTCTCTCTCTCTTCGATCTCTCAGCTCTTGTCGAGTCTCGTCTTTCTCTCTCACATTCTCTCTCTCCCTTCGTCTCCTCCTCTCACAGCTCACCCCTTTCTCTCTGTCGTCCTTTCTTCCTCGTTCGTCGCTACTCGGTGTCTCCTCTCTCTCTCCTCGCTCTCTTCCTCCCCGTCTCTCTCTCTCTCATCCTCCTTCTCTCATGTCGTCTATCTCTCCTCTGCTCTTCCTCCTCTCCGGCTCTCCTACACGCCTCTCCACCCTCTCAAAAACGACCTGTCTCACGATCACAATCCCACCTGCTCACCTCTATACTACTTCGACAAGTCACTCACTCACACTCCTGTCTCGTCCTTGTCACCCTCGGCGTCTCTCTCCTCTCCCTCTCTCTCCCCCTTATCTTCCTGCCACCGTCTCCTCCTCTCTTCTCGATCTCCGTTCACTCTACCTTCCTCTCTCTGCTAGAAGTTTCTCGTCTCTGCTAGCTCGTTCTGCTCTCTCTCTCTGCTTGGCCATCTCCGTGCTCTCCTCTGCCCTCTCACTCTCCCCCTCCCAATGCTCCTCCTCTCTCTCGTCTTCTCTCTTCTCTCAATCCTCTCTCTCCTCTCCTCTCTTTCTCTCTTGCATAGGACTCCATTTGCTGCTCCCTGATTATCAATTTTTTTTGTCTAAATAGACATTTTTTTTCCTGAAGAAATTTGAAGGCACGTGTTCCAAAGGACTAATTAATTCTGGCCATAATAAGCAAAGTTTAAGACTGTCAAGGTCATGCATTTGATGAAGATCATAATCATTTTAAAACGACAAAAAATCCGTTTTCTTTTCCTTCCTTCTTTCGTTCTCCCTCATTTTTTTCTCTCTTTCGTTTAGGAGGAAGAAGAGGGGAGAGAAGAGAGAAGAAGAGTGAGAGAGAGAATTTTTTTGGTAGAGATCTTGAAGACTGGTGAGGATATCATGAGGGTTCTAATAACGGAGGATGAATATGATTACGATGGTGATTATGATGAATGATGTTATGACGGATGAATGGATTTATGACGATTATAGATTACGTATTATTGACGTTATGTGGATTATGATTATGACGATGATGATTATGACGATTATGATTACGATGATGATTATGATTATGACGATGATTATGACGATTATGCGATGATGATTAATGAATGGTTATATTACGATGATTATGATGATTATGATTATGACAATGGTGATTATGACGGTTATGATTATGATGATTATCATGATTATGATCACTGTATGATTGAATTATCGATATGGCGATTATGATTACGATGATGATTGTTAATTTATGATTACGATATGATTATGATGATTATGATTACATGATGAATTATGATATTATGATTACCAAGGTGATTATGATGATTATGATTACGATGATGATTATGATGATTATGATTACGATGATTTATGATGATTATGATTACGATGCTTATGACGATTATGATTACGATGATGATTATGATGATTATGACGATTATGATTATGATTGACGATTACGATAATTCGTGATAATACCAATAGAGAAGAAATGAGAGCAACGATGATAACAGAATGATACGACGAAATAGGAAATGATGATGACTGTGATGATAATCATGATTGCATTCATCACGATAATGATGTTGATAATGATAGTAATATAATGGTTATAATAACAAAAATGACTATGATTATAATATCGACAGTAATTATAAGAAAAGAAAAATAGTAATGATAATAACAATGATAATGATAGTAATGATAATGCCAAGGCTAATGTTGATAAATATACTGATAATAATAATAATAATAATGGTAATATTGATAATGATGAGACTAATAAGAATAAAGATGATAATAATAACAATGATGAAGATCATGATGATGGTGATGATGATACTAATAATAATGGCAAGCAGAATAATAACAATGACAGCTATAACAATACTGATAGAAATAAGTATGATGATAACGATAATGATGATAATAAGATGATAATAGTAATAACAATGACAATGATAACAATCAAAATGATAATGATGATAAGTATTGATAATAGTAATTATGATAATGAAAACGATAAAGATGAAGATGGTGATGGTAATAAAAAATATCAATATCATTATCATTATTAATATTATCATTATTATTGTTACTACTATTATTATTGTTATTGGTATTGCTGTTGTTTCATTATCATTTGTATTACTATTATTATCCCCATTACTATTATCATTATCATTAATATAATTGATAATGATAATGCAATAAGAACAAAATATCATTAATATAATTGATAATAGCTAGATAATGATAATGATGATAATAATAGCAATAACAAAAAAAAAATAGAAAGAGTAATAATAATGATAATAATACCAATAAGAATATTAATAACATTAGTATTGATACCATTAGAGTAGAATTCGTCGCAGCAGTACTATTAATAGTAGTAGTAATAGAATCAATAGTAATAAAATGATGATAAACTAATTACAGTGATTATCATTTTCATTACTGTCCTCATTATCGCCAAGATTACAAAGATAATGATTATCATTATGAAGATAACGAACATCCTCATTATCATCAGTATAATAATAGTACAGTCGTTAATTAATGATCATTGTTATAAAACAATGATAAGAGACAAAGCAACAGTGATAATGATAATGACAATAAAGAATCATACCATCAGTGCTAATACTGTTACTGATACTAGAGTCAATACTAATAAAAATGAATTATGGGTATTATTTTTATGATAATGATGATGATAATAGCAAAGGTTGCAGCAAATGGTACGAATTTTTCTTTAGATAATTATTTACATAATTTTTTCTCTACATAATTTAGGAACAAAAATATTACTAAAACAGGGCTGATGTTGAGAGGTATTGACTCTGATTATCTGAATGATAAAGACAGTAAATGTATTATCAATTTTAATGATAATTACGATGACAAAGATTGCAATGCCTCTTATGATATCTATATTCGTTGAAATGAAAGTAATCGTATAAAAAATAATAACGATAACAGATATGATAAAAGTAGTGACAGCAATGGCCAAGGTAATGAGAATAATCTTATCAGAAATGCTTATGATAATACTAATGATAATTAGAATGAAAATGATATAATGATAATAATGATGATAATAATAATGATAATATGACTAATGATAATGAGGATAATCTTAACAGATATGATAATAATAATGCTAATACAAGAGAGAACAACATGAAAATAAGAAAAAGATTAATCATGAGGTTAACAGAGACAATAATAACAGCAGTGATGATAATAACTAACCAATGATGATATGGAAAAAATATATTTCACTACTATAATTATTATCATTATAACAATAATAATGGGGTGGAAAACAGTAATAATAAATACTAGGATAGAAAAAATCATAACAATATTGCTAATGATAATTAAAAATGAAAATAATGATAATGATGTTGATGATAAGATTAACTTAAAATGTGATCCTAATAAAAACAATGATGATATTAATGATAATAGTAATAAAAATAACAATAACTATGATAATAATAACAATGGTAAGAGAAACATCAAGAACAATAATAATTATAATGTTAAAGATAACTATAATGATAATCATAAAAATGATATTAATAATAATAGTGACAACAGCGATAATTAGCATTATCATTATTACTATTATAATAAAAATACAGGTGATAATAACAATAATGATGATAATGCTATTAAGAACAATAATAGAATGATGATAATAATGATAATCATTATAATCATTATTATCATCATGATCATCATGATTATCATTATAATCGTTGCCACCACTATTATTATTAATAATAACAATTATTATCACCATTATCATGATAATCATAATAAAGGTTATGATAATGTTCATGAAGATGATAAAACTAATAATGATAATGATAACAATAAAAACAACTGATAATAAAATAAGATGACAATAGCCATAGGAACAGCAATGGTGATAATGATAGTAGTAATAAAACAAAATTGAAAATACTGGTAACAATGATAATGACGCCACTAATGATAAAGAAAATCATTATATCTATGATAATAAGAATTAGAAGAATGATAATAATAATAACGATGATGATGATGATTATGATAAGGATTATTAATGATTATGATAAGGATTATTGATGACTATGATACGTAATGATGATAATACTGATAATAATAATTATTTTTATCACTATATGATCATAATGATAATAATCATGCTAATGATGATAATAAAAATAATGATTAATAATAATAATAATGACAATATGATGATAATAAAGCTGATAGTGAAAGTAACAATAATGGTATTAATGATAACAATAACAAGCACGATAACAGCAATATTAACAACAATGATAATGATCATGATAATACTAATGATAACATTACTAATCATAAAGTCCATAATGTTATAATCTTGAAAATAAAATTAAAAGAAAAAAATAATAGTAATATCAAATTAATCTAATAATGAAATAGATCTTGAAAATAACGAAAAAAAATATCAATAATACTTTAACCTTAATGAAAAAATGACATAGAAAATTTAGCCACAAAAACATAATTATGATAATAATCCTGATACTTTAAATAATGATGATAAGAATAACAACAATAAATAATGTTATGATAATAATGGTAAAAAAAATCATGATAAGAGTTATTGCAATAATCATAAAAACAATGATAATAATAGAGCAATACCTATAATTATGATAGAAATAATATCAATAACAATAATAAAATGATAACAATACTAATAATATAACAATGATTAGAATGATGATATAAATTGTGATAATGAAAATAACAATAATGCTTATAATAATGAGGATAATAATACCAATAGTGATAATAATAATAATAATAATAACAATGGTTTTGAGGATTATTATGGTAATGAAAACTATGGTAGTAGTGATAGTAATTATAATAATAATAATGATAATAATAATGATAATGAAACTAATAATGACGATATAATAATGATAATGGAATAATAATGATAATGATAATGACGAGGATAATGATAATGACGAAGATAATTATGATAATAATAAAGTGCTAATAAAGATAATTATAATAATAACAATAAAAGGAAGAAGAAGCACAACAAGAAAAACAGGAAGAATTAGAATAAAAAGCAGAATGAGAGTAATAAACGTTATCATTAGTATCATTAATAATTGCAGTATTATCTTCACCATTATTACTATCATTAAAATAGCAGTGATGATCATGAAAATTATAAGGAACACAAAGAAATTATAGGTAATAACAATAATATGATGATGATATGATAATGATAATGATAATGATAATGATAACGATAATAATAATAATAATAATGATAATGATAATGATAATGATAATAATGATAATGATAATGATAATGATAATGATAATAATAACAATAATAAGGGACATAATGATAATAGTGCTTGTTGTAATAGTACACGTATGCTCATTATAACAATGATGATCATGGTAATGACGAAAATAATAATAACTGTAGAAGCAAAAGTAACAAAAAAGATGATAAAAAGAACAACAATAACAAAGATAATGCTAACAATGAGGATAACAAAAATGATGTGATTATGATAATGAAAATGATAATGATTATCATAATCATCAAAATAATAATGGTGGTGATGATGATATGCATGATAATGATGATAGCAATGATGATGCTGATAAAAAATAATAAAGATAATGTTAACAGTGAAGATACTAATTATGAAAACAGTAATAATGATAATAATGATAATTATAATAACATTAATAAAGATAAATTGATAATGATATTAATGAAAACAGTAACAATAATACGAACAACAACAACAATGATGATAATAATGATAAAAATAATAACAATAATGATATTAAAAGTAATGACAATAAAAATGTAATAACTGGAGATGAGGAAGAAGGGAAATGCCATTATTGATGATAATAATATTAATGAAAGTAATAACAATAATAACAAAGGCAAAGATGATATTAATGATGATGATAATGATGATAAAGATGATGATGATGATGATGATGATGAGGAGGGAGGGAGGAGGAGGAGGAGGAGGAGGAGAGAGAAGGAGAAGGAAAAGGAGAAAGATAGCAATAGTAATAAAAAGAATATCATTGTTAACAACAACAACAACAATAATAATAATAATAATAATAATAATAATAATAATAATAATAATAATAGCAATGACAATAACAAAATAACAATAATTTTAATAACAACAATAACAATAACAACAATGATAATAATAATGACAATAATAATACCAATAACAAAAGATATAATTATAATGGTAACGATATTCAATAAAGGAAAAAAAATATTAATGATAGCAAAGAGTACTACATTTTAGCTATTCCCGCATCATTTCACATCAACGAGTTTTTGCGCTTTCTAAAATATATTATATATATTTGTATGTCAACTCGGTAATTCGTCTAAGAATCAATGCACTACAGTTGCGGAATAATTCTCTCTTTTTTCCTATAAGAGTTTTAAAAACTTTCACGACATATCAACGAACATGGGTAATGTTTCACAGAAAAAATCAGGCCGAGCGAGCGATTGCGGTATTATCACTTCGGCGGTCGGGGAGCAACTGATCTGCCTCGCCTCTCCCGGGAAGGGGCGTAGCTTCCGTCAAGCTCCGCCCCTCTACGCATGCACCTGTTTGATGCAGTGTGTGCTGTGTTTATACTATTGGCAAAAACAATGAATTGTTTCAAATCTATGCATATCAATTGTCATTATATGCGAAATGTACTGTATAAATGAAGTTCAGAGTGCAAAGTAAGTAGTAGATTCATGTAAATGCATTTAATACGTAATTGTATACAAGCGAAAAGCCTTTACACCTGTTGAGTGAGTCGCATGGCCCGGCGTGCTGAGGGACACGGCCGCTCGCTGTACCTGCTGAAGGGAGACGCTGGCTCTCTGCACAATCACACATACGCATTATAATATACGTATGATTATGTATGCACAGCAGTGAAGATAACAATAGTGATAAAAACATAAGGTAGTGATAATAATCATGATATTAGTTCACTTAAAAAAA